>CM029020.1:61469992-61729992 GCA_016801055.1 Panax notoginseng | reverse complement strand
ACAACAACAACAACAACAACAACAACTACTACTACTACTACTACTACTACTACTACTAATAATAATAATAATAATAATAATAATAATAATAATAATAATAATAATAAAATTTTATTGAATATTACTTAATATAATGGCTAATAATAATAATTGTTATTACCAATAGTACCTTCAAGTCATGACCTTTTATAATATTAATAACAGTAATAATAATAGTAATAATAATAATAATAATAATAATAATAAAAATAATAATAATAATAACAACAACAACAATAGCAGTAATAATAATAATAGTAGTAGTAGTAGTAGTAGTAGTAGTAGTAGTACTACTACTACTACTACTACTACTACTACTACTAATAATAATAATAATAATAATAATAATAATAATAATAATATTGGTTTATAAATTTTAAAGATAAATTTATATGAATATTAAGAGATAAATTTATAAATATTTGTTTATATATATATATATATATATATATATATATATATTTATATGACGTGGTATTTTATATTTTGTAATTTGACATGCGTTAGCTGCTGACGTGGCGTCTGTTAAATTTTTTCCAAAAAAATACCTCTCCTCAAATTCAAACTTGCAACCTCTTAATTGGAACATTGGTCATATGACCACCCGAGTACCACAAGCCTAGCTATTAGTATTTTTTAAGGATTAATATTTATATCAAAACATGAAATTGAATGTATATATTTGCTATTCAAATCTGAGTCCAATTATACATTCAATTAGTGGGGGACTCTTATTTTATGTTATGGGAGGGAGTTTTTTTTTATAAAAAAAATAGAACATATTTTAAGTTAAAAAGAAAAAACATAATTACCCTTGTATATAAAGGAGACTAAATAAATAAGATTTTAATGCATAAAATATTGGTTTTTAATAAAAAAAAATTTAAAAAGAAAAAACAGAAATAAATAATATTTTAATGCATAAAATATATAATGTATCTTAAATTCTTACCATAAATACAAGACTAAATACTCTATAATTTAGTAAATACAAAAATAATATGTCCTTAAAATTCATAAAATTTGCAAAGAAGATTCTTTTTGTGAAATAGAATGAGTAATATTTATGATTATAATGTCTAATTTAAATTACTTCCCATAGTTCTAAATTTTACAATTTTGAAATCTATTCCAAAAAGTCAAAAATGAAACTCATTCAGTGAAATGAACAAAATATTATTTATTAAGAATATATATTTCGGCAATGGTCGACTTTGCATTTAACCTGTATATAGATGGTAATAAAATTTATCGAATACACAAAAAATATAACATAAGAAGCAAAAATATCACAGCTAGGTTTGGAACCTAAGACCTATAAATTAATTATATATATAGGTATTAGCTTGTTACAAATTTTGTACTTTCAAAATTTACTTGAGATAACAAGAGGCAATAACAATGGATAATATAATTTTATTATTAAAATGTGCTAGGTTCGAATTAATTTAGAATTAATGAACTATACTTTAAAATTTATTATTTTTTTCTTATTCTATTTATAATTGTAATTAGAGCATTCATTTTAAAATTAAAATTTATAATTTCAAAAATGATGAAAATGATAATATACATATTTATATTTAGTGGATATATAAATGAAAATGATAAAAATTTGGAAAAACATTTGACCAACGAAAATTGACCAAAATAGAGAAGGAACATTTTTATACAACTAAAGTATATTTAAGGAACAGTTGTGCAAAAAAAATAATATAAGAAACACTTTAATAAAAATATAAAAATATGACAAATAGAAGGGTCACATTTGCTAATTAGTCCACATCAGTACATCACTTAAAATAATAATATGACTAATACTAATGCGTAATGACTCAGCAGTCAACGCTCACTACTCAGCGCATTACTAGCACTAGCCCCCAAGATCAAGTCTCGATCTGAATCTCTGAATACTCTCATCCCAAACCGATAAGACCATAATCCAGATCTCAAACTCGGAATCGGAAGTCAGAACTTTGCTTCTTCTCTGAATCTCTTTTCTCTGGTGAGTCCTTCTCCTTTTCTTAATTTCTCGTCTTCTCTTCTTTTGCTTCAACTTCTTCGAATCCAGATCTCGAACTCGGAATCGGATGTTTTGGTTTACGTTATGTGGTTGATTGGGAGGTTTTGAGATCTGGGTAATTGTTAATTTGATGAAAATTTCAATTTTTGTTGTTGTTTAAATTGTTTTCCAAGGAATAATAAAAAGGGTAATTTGTAATAGTTTTTGTAGCCTTTGGGGAAATAATGCAGAGTAGGTGAGAAATTGTTCCGACTTGTAGGTGAGAAATTACTATGTCCTACATTAATCCATATATATGCAGGCTACACACCCCTCCTGATATCAAAAATCTATTGTAATAATCTTTGCAATTCTGTAGAGAACTCCGCTTTGGAATTGTTGCATACAACCCTCGGCTTCTTCTCATCAGGTCCCAAAATGGTTGAGAATTTCTCAAGGGATGACTTCAGGAAGGTTTGTACTTTAAATTCATTCACCTCAGCAGTATTAGTTTCCTTAACATTATTATGTTATGTTACTTTGACCAACAGTTGGTTTTATGTGCATAATAGCAATTTGTACATGTCTGTAGTTCCTAGTGCTTATGGCCCCTTCTACATACAGTATTTTGTTTATTTTTTTTACTTGAATAAATGGCAGATTTAAGCCTCACCATAACAATTTTATTTTGAACTTCGATTGGTATTGATCAAAAACTTTTCAGTATTTTCTACACATGATGCCAAAGTATCATATTAAATCCGTACCGACACTTGGACATAACTACTAATTTTGGAATTTTCCAGTAATAATCTCCACATATTCGTTAGTATTATAATTGGCAGGATTAGTTGGTTCCCTATGTGTGACACAAGCAGTGCAACTTGAATTGGCTCAAAACTGGGGAATTAAGTAAGAGGGTCTGCTCGATAATACAAACTATACTGCATTTTGCCTATTCACATTTTTAGTCCTCTGTTATAATTTTATAATTTGGTCCTCATTGCGGTTCTAAATTTTAGAGCAAAGCAAGCTGCCTGAAGCAAGCCCTCAAACTATAGAGCCTTTCAAAGCAGGCAGCAAAGCCGAAACAGACCCACAGTCTCTAGAATCAGCACCAATAACCGAACCAAGCCTTTCAAAGCAGCACCAACGAGCCAAACCAGGAGCAACACCTGAAGCAAGCCCTCAAACTACACTCAACTCATATAGAGAAACAATAGCAACAAAAACCTGTAGCAATACCACATAGTCCTTGCATCTACAACCGAGCATGGCAAATTGCAATAGAGATGTAGCAGCAACAACACGATAGCAGCAACCACGTAACAGCCCATGCGAAGCAGTCTGCAACAGTTTTCAAGGCATCGGGAAGAAGTATGACTGAGGTAAGAGCACACCCGCATCATACCCAGCACTGCAGCAGTCGCACACACAATAGACCCAGCAGCAGTAGCATCTTACCCTACTAGCCCCCCAGCTGATCCGCCGAGCTAAACCTGCCTGTAGCAGACCACAGTCGGAAAAAACCCAGTGCAAATGCCTGCAACAAGCCACAGTCGAAAACGACCCAGTGTAAATGTCCCCGAGCTGATACGCCAAGCAAGACACATACTGCAGACAACTCGAGCAGAGAAGACCCAACAAACAGCAAACCTAGCGAATACCAGTACAAATGCACAGCAGGATCCAAAAATTAACCCAATGCAGTAACTCCCCAACTCAGCAGCAGTGCCAGGTAATAACAGCCCCAGTCCTAAACCAAACCCACTTCCGTGCCCAAGCTCTTTCAAATATAAGCCCCACCCTTGCAAGCACCAACAACAATTTATACAATTTATAAATTGTATAATGTAAATCATATTTATATCTCAACTCACTCTCAAGAGTACATTGACTTGGCAATTTATAATTGGACTGTGGATTCTAGTTGTTTTGCAGGATTAGTAAAAATCTGGATGAGTCTTATGGTCTTCAAGACTGCATCAGCAATGGTATTGTACTTGAGAAATTCGATTTTCAATTCTATTTCTAGTGAAGTTGTGCAAGAGCAAAGTCTTACTTGGATATTTACAGACATTTATGATTTGTATAAATGACAGGTACAGATAGACATGATTTAATGCTACTTTATTTACAACCCAGGTTGGCACGATATAGTCTTGAATCAGAATAGGCCAGCACTCATAGTTAGCAGTACAAGCTGGTGAGTTCTTACTGAACTAGCTGCTCATTATATATATGTGTTATGTATGAGCTCTGTGTTTGTAGTACTGATTTTGAGGTGAATATAACCTTTATATTTCTGGTGTTTGTTATTTGCTCTATTTTATTCTAGTGATGCATCATACCATTAATGGATTTAGTATTGGAATGTTCATGTATTGTTGGGAATCATAGTAAACTGTTTCTTGTCTGCCTTGTGACAGTTATGTCCCATTTGCATTACCAATCCTAGGGATATGGCGTTTGGTTGTGGACATCAGGTATCACTGTCAAAAGGTTTTTGGTTTTCATTTTTAGAGAACATGACTAGAGTGTATCTTCAAGTTTTCTTTTTCGTTCTTATTTGCAGACATGTTGTGAATGTAGACAACACCTTCATCTCTGTCCTATACGTCGAAGCACCATCCAGACTAGGATAAAGCTTTATTAAATATGCTCTAATGATGGCCTTCGTTTTATGCTCTGTATATACATTTTCTTTTAGTGATCAAAATAGGTTGATCTTTTCATCTTCCATTTGTAATAAGTTATTGAATAATGCAGTTTGGGTAAATTTAGCACGTTTTCTTGACTTTGCTATTATTTTACTTACTTTGCTATTATTTTTAAATATATGCAGAAAGACTGTTTCTATGACCTGCCTTGCAATACTGGGTATCAATTTTTCGTGCTACGTTTACGGAAGACAAGGGACAAAATTATGAAGTGTACTCTCTCTATATATGTAGATATATACTTTGATTGAAGAACTGTGGTAGCTTTAGATGGTTAATTGTAAAGATAATGAATGATTATGTAGTGGATGATTTTATTAAGTTAATAATATTTTAGTTTTTTGTATTTTTGTCATTATTTGCTAATAGGGACATTGAGCCAGCTAGGTACACAAAAAGAATGTCAAATTTTGATTTGGCAACAATATAATTAGTTATCAAAGCATTCAACAAGTTTTAATATAGCAACAATTTTTTATATATTTAGCAACAAATTTTCGTTGCTAATGGCATTGAAAATATAATATTTGGCAACGAAAAATTAATCTAATAACAACGGAGAAGATATTGTTGCTAATACTAACATAAAAGGCAACTTTTTTTATCGTTGCAAATCATATTAACTTTCGTTGCACATATAAAGAAACGGCAACATATAATGTCGTTGCTAATCGACGACTTTCGTTGCTATTGAAAAATAACCAGCAACAAATAATTTCGTTGCTGATTCATCATAATGTCGTTGCCAAATAATATAATCAGCAACGAAAATCGTTGCTAAAAAGTTTATATTCCAGAACGAAAGCAAGCTTAGGCAACAATTTCCATAATTTACTGCAACGAAAAATATCGTTGTAAAATGGTGTCAATTGCAACGAAAATGCATGGTCGTTGCAAAAAAAAAAGAGTTCATTTCGTTGCCAATTAGCAACTTTTGCAACGACATGGGGTTTTTAGTAACAAAATTTTAGTTATTCTGCAACAATACATTTTGTTGCTAAAAGATCGATGTCTCTGTACGAAAGCCAAATTTCGTTGTAAAATGTATTACTATTTGCAATGAAAAAAAAAACGTTCATTGCGGAACAATTAGCAACGCTCATTGCGCAACGAAAGACGCAATGACAGTAAAGTCGTTGCCAAAACCCTTTTGCAACGAAATTTGGCACCTTTAGCAACGAAAATCGGTTGTTGCTGAAGCCCCATTTTTTTGTAGTGTGTATAGGTATTCATTAGACACATACACTTGATATACATATTTGTATACTTTCATCACATATATCTAAATTCATATAAGCTACACACATTTAAACTCATAGATGCGTAACTCGCATTGATTTATACCTTTAAAATCTTTAGTACCATATGCTCGTCTTTTATTTGTATTTGCAAAATATCCCTTACTTTAAGTATTTTTAAGTTGTTTCACATATTAAAGAACCTTTAAGCTAGTTTTGACCCTTTATTAAAGTTACTCATACATTTCCATCTTTCAAAGTTAAAAGAGTTCATTATATCAATCCACTAGCCATAGTATTCATTATACCACATAATATTGCCAAACAACTTCCTTCTACACATGTCTAACTAAATGCGTGAACATGTCGATTATCTCTAGAGGCATAAGCATCCTATCCTAATTGTTCAAAAGTTCACAATATAAATCACAGAGTTTTCAACTCAATTGGTTTTCAAATGTTAAGATGTCATGTCTAACAATCTATACATGCAAGGTATGTTGAGTGCACATTTCATATGTATTTACAAGACTAACTAAGCTATAAACATATGCTCAATAGGTTATATTCAAAAAGGCGTAAGGCTTTATAAACACGATTTTCGTCTTTTAACTTTTCCTTCAAAAGGTTATAATTCAACTCTAAACCAACTAAAACATTATGCAACTTTCATTGATACATGTTTAAGAAGTATGTATGTTCTTGGAGTTAAGTTAAGTTAAGATTTCTTGCATCAAACAATCAAACAAAACAAAGGAATTCAAGTCACTGCAGCACCTCCCCACCAGGGCAGGATTTTACATTGCAGGACCCCCCGCCGGGGCGGGCATGGCCCCTGTCAAACTTCTCCCCCCCCTCCGCCGGGGCGGGCCTCATATGCAGCATGACCCCCGTCGGGGCGGGCATGGCTGTTGTCTTATGATCACAGGCATCCCCTACTTCGAGCTTTCAAGAAATTTTTGTAACAACCTCAAAATTCATACCATTTAAAATCTCGACTTCGGTCGTTAACCATACATTCAACCTCTAATTTTACATCATTATTCGATATTAAAAATCATAAAAATTACGGAATATTTAAAACTTTTGTACATATCCTTCTTTATTGCCCTAAATCGCAACCTTTACATTACATCTCTTCGATTCAAATATATATCATGAATCGTTACAATAAACTGACTATACAAAGTCTTACATCATAAATAGATATCCATATACACTGGATAGCTTAATTTACAATTCAACAACATTTACATTCAAAATATTACATAAATTTCTCATAAAATATAAGTAATCTTCGTGAATATAGATCCCTATAACTCACTTAGCACATATCCTTACCTTAATTTCTTGACCTGTAAAAGTGGTTATTTGCAAGAGTGAGCTTGACAGCCCAGCAAAATCTAATAGTTTTTATGCATCACATAGCACATAATAACATGCTCGATATACATCTCATTAAAGTAGCATGGCATACATGCTTTTAATTCACATAGCAAATATCAAGATTGAGTTCCTTACTCAATCATCATTCTTTAGCCAAAATAATGCAGTCATTTATTGACTTTAACATTTCATGATTTCAACATATATAACATATCATGCAATTTAAAACAGTTCATCAAGTCCACGTAGAAAATAGGAACCGAAAGACTTACCTTGATCGTTGTTTACCAATAACAGTTTAACAGCTTCCAGCTATCTATACTTCACGTGCCCTACACAATTATATAATCATACACATCAAATATTAGTCACATAATAACACATAGTAATTGTAATGTAAACTCTACTCTACGTCTCATAATCTTTCCTATTAATAAAAACACAATGTTCAACTTAATTGTGTTAACTTTTAACTTATATCTCATTGTATTTTATATTCGCAGTTCATTCAAGTGCTTACGTCTTGCTAGGACTACTTATTAGCTTTATATTAAATCCACTCCATATCTTATAATATTCATTTCAATTGAATTGAAACACTTTTTAAGTTCATTAACACTTGACACGACGTTTTCGACGTTCATTCGTCACACGCCCGATTTGCCTCTCTTGTGTATGCTTCCTATGCTTCTATAACTTATCTAACACATTATTTATTAATGTTAAGCATCATTATATTTACTAACAATCATGTTTTATAACTTAGGACATCATCTTTTATGGTCAGGAGCACTACACATGCATATGTGCATGCCCGACGCCCTCCGATTGCCCCCGAAATCATAATAGTCCTAAAGATGACCATTTTGACTACTGTTACAGACCTAAAATTGAAAAACTTAAAGAACAAAAATTGTAGGCCTACTCGTCCTCGTTCCGGATCATCTTGAATCACCTCAATCGGAGTTCGTATGAGAAAGTTATGGCCATTTTACTATAGGAGGCCAAAACTGTCCGACTCAGACTTCTGTCCCCACGCCACGGTGTGAGAACTAGGCTAACCAGTGGCGCCACAGTGCGAGATTGGCGTTGAGGCAGGAATTTTGGCGCTGGGGCTCCATTTTTGGCGTTGGGGCGCCAAAAACAAACAGAACCGAGCACGAAGACCATTTTCGGTCTGTTTAAGATATTCTAGCAACTAATTACATACATATAACTGATGTAATTTATACATAACCTCACCAAGCATACATATATTAACTTAGCACAACTTAACAACAATTTAGAAAACTTAAATTCTTGAAAGCACTGTTTTTTTTAAAACCAAAACTCCATTACTGACAGTTGATAAACACAGTGAATACTGTAATTCCTATTAACCACCAATTTGATTACTTTAACTACGACTCTATGTTCTTAACAACAGAATTAACATGTTCACAGTTTTTATTTCCCAATTAGCTACCAATAATTTACTAATTTTGATTTTCTTAACAGCCAAACTAATGCATATTTTGACTGTTAATAGCCATGTATAAGAACATACACTGAAAAACTGTTTCCATTCCTTTTAACATAATTAACATACAATTCTTTGTCTAAACACAAACTTCTAGCATTACAACTACTTATATATGATTGTTGTCCTACTACAACCACATATGCACATGATTCCATCATCCATTATAAAAATATGAATTACAGAGACTATACTATAAAACACAGTAAACCTTAAGAACACAGAGACTAAGGAATTATACTATAAATCATATATGTTAAGATTATGTAACATACCTTTAATTTGCTCAGACAATCCTTTTTAATCACTGAGAATATCTTGAAGAACTCAGAACTTTCTCTAACTTTTCTTTCTCAGACTCTCTCTCAAACCTCTGACAATCTTTTCTTTCTTAGGCTTAAGCCAATTGCGTTATACGTAACTAAAACAAACGCACGTCTTTTTTTTTTCAAACGTTTTAAAACCGTCCTCTACTAATTGCCCCTATTCAATTTATCAGTTACCAAATATTATATATTATTTATATTTTGTTTAATTTAATTTATATTACTAATAAATCAAATTTAAAAATCCAAAAGCCATAGGGCTTTGTTTGGTAAAATTATTTAAAATTAAAGACTTAATATATTTAAGCTTTGTTTGACAAAATAAATTAAAACTACTTTAATTTATTTTAATAACCACTTATAATATAGTTATTTGTCACACTTCTAATTAATTAAGTTTTCATACTTAATTTAATTAATTCTAATAACAATTCATTGCATAATATAATAATTTATTTAATCATTATAAACTCTCTAACTTAATTATTAAATTAAATTAGATTACTATTTCAAAATAATTACTTTCTTTAACTCATTACTTATTTATTAAACAAATAAATAATCAAATCGCATCAAATCAATTAAACAAATACTTATTCAACGATAAACACAACCATTAAATATTTATATAATTCAATAAATATTTAAATATTTAATTAAAAAATTTTGGATTGTTACATCATTCCCTCCTTACAAGGATTCTGTCCTCAGAATCACAACTCAAACCACTCATTCGTTACAATCTTCCCTACTTACAAAGATTCTGTCCCCAGAATCGAAGACACAAATTAAACAAATAACTTAGAGTAATCTTTCATCATTTTATCTAAATATAGATTTTATATTTCCTACTACATTCATTACCTAACAAATTCTAGGTTTCATTTCATAACTTTCACTTGAACTCAATTATATTCTGAGTATTATATTCTTAACCCATTCATTTCCTTTTCTAAGGATCGCTGTCATAAATACTCGGGATATTACATTCACCCTTTCTTCTAAGAATTTCGTCCTCAAAATTTTATCTATTAATATTTATTCATTCATTGGATTCCATAACCACTTCCTTCCACAAAGATCATTCTACAATTATTAACTTTTCTATTAAAAGTTTTACAAATTTCTTTGATAACTTATGGCCTTCTCATTTCAAAATCTCTTTTCTCACTTAATCAACACATTCATTATTTAGTGTCACATTCTACGACTTACTTCTTTCTAAGGAATACTTTCCTTTTTCACTTCCATCTTGCAGAATAACAAGAATCTTCCACAATTGTTCAATAATTGGGAAGTAGTATGAATAACTCAGGAATTTAAAAGATTCCAAATCATGCTGAGGGGTCACAAGACCGTGAACTCTATTCTCTAGGTTTAATAGTGCTTCACCCCCGGTTCTTCACACTTTAAGCCCTCTTTGGCAGAATGTTTATCAATCACAAAGACTGGAAACACCCCCCACTCGTACACTAGGTGGCCATCCTATTGTACCACTACGTTGGGCCACAACGTAGTATTTTGTAACGACTATATGCGTTACGCTCGGTACTTAGGGTGTTAAGCCCTTTGTACTACGTATTGTGCACAAACATTTCAGCTCAAAGTGTAAACTAAGCGCAACCTCTAATAATAGGGTTGTTCACCTCAGCTTTTCAACATCTGAATCCGTACCAAAACAATTTAGTTTGGCATAACTTTTCAACGAACGTTTGAATTTCATGAACATCTTTCAATATTTGTCTAGCTGAATCAAATAGCATAGACCTCTACAATAATTCGGACATCAACCGAAATATACATATACATACATACATATGTATTCTCATATCTTAAAGAAATCTCAAAAATCTTTTTATGACGTCATGATACCGCACTATATTTACAGTCCGTTGAGGATTCCGTTATTTGGTGATTTTATCATACTACATCATACCATAGTGGGTTGACGATCCTTAGATCACATCCAACACTAGGTAACACTGCATTGATGACTGCATCGTTTTTATCATCTTTGCACCAGGTTACATGATGCATTAATGATATATAAAATACATTTTGATATATTGTAAATCATTTTTGTCTAGTCGAAGCAATTAGCATAGACATACGAATAACATTATTGTTGTTAAAACTCATTGGTTCCATCATTTGATCCAATGTTTTTCAATAAAAATAAAAGTGTAAACATCAACACGAAGTCAATAAATTTCGAAAGTCTAGCATAGCTTGTAGATTTAGAATACCTATGCTTCCACCATCAACTCCACTTTCTATAATGATCCATTGCTTAATAGGTCTATCTATTCCTATCATCCTCAATACTCCATTTACACTTATCTATACCCAGTTCGTCAAACTTACCACACATTATGAGTTCAGGAACTTACCACAATCATATAAATTTAAGAACTTATCCTAGTCAGACCATAGGCGTCCATTCGCTGAGGGGTTCAAAAACATACCATATAATTATGAGTCACGAACCTACCATAAGTATGAGTTTTAAGAACTCACAGTTAACCTTATGATATTCTCTAAATAAAGTCTACCTATCTGTTCTACACATGAGAAAAGAATCACCTTCTCAACAGGCATATAGCAAATAGCGCGACACAAATATTCCAATGATTATCAATGGGAAAAACTGAGTGCAAGCACAAAACCCTCGCCCATACAAAGGTTTGTACAACTCAGCCATCACATGAGTCCTCAATTGAAAACCCACCTAACTTTATCTTGCTTATAACTTACTCTTTGCTCGATACGAATTCCTCGTATCACATTATCTATAACTCCTCATGAGTACATCTTGTACTATTCATAGTACAATATCTTTATAGCATCAAGCTATAATCATTCAAACATTACAAACCATCTTTCTTTTATAACTTAAACAGATCACGTCGTGATCTTATTCTATAATCATCTTCCTTAAAATTCTTTTCTTAACTCGTGATCGTTTTGTTTTACGATCCTCATTCTTTCCTTCTTCTTGTTTTTTTCATCATTTACGACATTATTCGTTATCTTGGCTATTGGAGTTAGGAAACTCCCATTTTTTATCTTTATATCTCTTTAAGATTCTTCTTTGAATCTTCTTGTTTATATAACAATTCTTCCTTTAAGAATTCTAACTTCATTTACATCGCTCAACATTTCATTCGAGTTACACACTTGGTACACATCGAGTCTCTAACAGTTTCAATATGGTACGCTGAGTGGTTTCCCACAAACAACCAACAAACTAGGTTCCGAGTTGCTAGTTCGTATATACCTCCGCTCTATGAAGGAATCGTTTAGCCCATATATCATACATCAACTACTAAAGAGTACAATTACACCATACATAGATATAACTCTCTATTCTTATCTTCTTTATCACTCTCTTTTTATAGACACTGTCTATTTATTATTATTATTGGAGTTGGCTAACCCCACATTCCTATTCCTTATAGCTCTTTGAGATTCTTCTTTGAATCCTTTCACGCATGTTTTAATCCCTTCTTTATACATTTCTTAAATTATTTCTTATTGTTCAAACTCTATTTGAGCTTATTCTTTCATTATCTTCACCTTCCTTCTTTAAGGTTATAGCCTACGGTACTCCTACCTAAAGTTTATAACCTACGGCTTTGATACCAACTGTAACGACCCCAAAATTCATACCATTTAAAACCTCGACTTTGGTCGTTAACCATACATTAAACCTCTAATTTTACATCATTATTCGATATTAAAAATCATAAAAATTACGGAATATTTAAAACTTTTGTACATATCCTTCTTTATTGCCCTAAATCGCAACCTTTACATTACATCTCTTCGATTCAAATATATATCATGAATCGTTACAATAAACTGACTATACAAAGTCTTACATCATAAATAGATATCCATATACACTGGATAGCTCAATTTACAATTCAACAACATTTACATTCAAAATATTACATACATTTCTCATAAAACATAAGTAATCTTCGTGAATATAGATCTCTATAACTCACTTAGCACATATCCTTACCTGAATTCCTTGACCTGCAAAAGTGGTTATTTGCAAGAGTGAGCTCGACAACCCAACAAAATCTAACAGTTTTCATGCATCACATAGCACATAATAACATGCTCAATATACATTTCATTAAAGTAACATGGCATACATGCTTTTAATTCACATAGCAAATATCAAGATTGAGTTCCTTACTCAATCATCATTCTTTAGCCAAAATAATGCAGTCATATATTGACTTTAACATTTCATGATTTTAACATATATAACATATCATGCAATTTAAAACAGTTCATTAAGTCCACGTAGAAAATAGGAACCGAAAGACTTGCCTTGATCGTTGTTTACCAATAACAGTTTAACAGCTTACAGCTATCTGCACTTCACGTGCCCTACACAATTATATAATCATACACATCAAATATTAGTCACATAACAACACATAGTAATTGTAATGTAAACTCTACTCTACGTCTCATAATCTTTCCTATTAATAAAAACACAATGTTCAACTTAATTGTGTTAACTTTTAACTTATATCTCATTGTATTTTATATTCGCAGTTCATTCAAGTGCTTACGTCTTGCTAGGACTACTTATTAGCTTTATATTAAATCCACTCCATATCTTATAATATTCATTTCAATTGAATTGAAACACTTTTTAAGTTCATTAACACTTGGCACGACGTTTCGACGTTCATTCGTCACACGCCCGATTTGCCTCTTTTGTGTATACTTACTATGCTTCTATAACCTATCTAACACATTATTTATTAATATTAACCATCATTATATTTACTAACATTCATGTTTTATAACTTAGAACATCATCTTTTATGGTCAGGAGCACTACACATGCATATGTCCATGCCCGACGCCCTCCGATTGCCCTTGAAAACATAATAGTCCTAAAGATGACCATTTTGACTACTGTTATAGACCTCAAATTGAAAAACTTAAAGAAGAAAAATTGTTGGTCTACTCGTCCTCGTTCCGGATCATCTTGAATCACCTCAATCGGAGTTCGTATGATAAAGTTATGGCCAGTTTACTATAGGAGGCCAAAACTGTCCGACTCAAACTTCTGTCCCCGCGCCGCTACGCGAGAACTAGGCTAACCAGTGGCACCGCAGCGCGAGATTGGTGCTGGGGCGCGAATTTCAGCTCTGGGGAGTGAATTTCTGGTGCTGGGGCGCGAATTTTGGCGTTAGGGCTCCATTTTTGGCGCTGGGGCGCCAAAAACTAACATAACCGAGCACGAAGACCATTTTCGGTCTATTTAAGAAATCGTAACAACTAATTACGTACATATAACTGATGTAATTTACACATAACCTCACCAAGCATACATATATTAACTTAGCACAACTTAACAACAATTTAGAAAACTTAAATTCTTGAAAGCACTGTTTTTTTTAAAACCAAAACTCCATTACTGACAGTTGATAAACACAGTGAATACTGTAATTCCTACTAACCACCAATTTGATTACTTTAACTACGACTCTCTGTTCTTAACAACAGAATTAACATGTTCACAGTTTTTATTTCCCAATTAGCTACCAATAATTTACTAATTTTGATTTTCTTAACAGCCAAACTAATGCATATTTTGACTGTTAATAGCCATGTATAAGAACATACACTGAAAAACTGTTTCCATTCCTTTTAACATAATTAACATACAATTCTTTGTCTAAACACAAACTTCTAGCATTACAACTACTTATATATGATTGTTGTCCTACTACAACCACATATGCACATGATTCCATCATCCATTATAAAAATATGAATTACAGAGACTATACTATAAAACACAGTAAACCTTAAGAACACAGAGACTAAGGAATTATACTATAAATCATATATGTTAAGATTATGTAACATACCTTTAATTTGCTCAGACAATCCTTTTAATCACTGAGAATATCTTGAAGAACTCAGAACTTTCTCTAACTTTTCTTTCTCAGACTCTCTCTCAAACCTCTGACAATCTTTTCTTTCTTAGGCTTAAGCCAATTGCATTATACGTAACTAAAACAAATGCACATCTTTTTTTTTTCAAACGTTTTAAAACCGTCCTCTACTAATTGCCCCTATTCAATTTATCAGTTACCAAATATTATATATTATTTATATTTTGTTTAATTTAATTTATATTACTAATTAATCAAATTTAAAAATCCAAAAGCCATAGGGTTTTGTTTGGTAAAATTATTTAAAATTAAAGACTTAATATATTTAAGCTTTGTTTGGCAAAATAAATTAAAACTACTTTAATTTATTTTAATAACCACTTATAATATAGTTATTTGTCACACTTCTAATTAATTAAGTTTTCATACTTAATTTAATTAATTCTAATAACAATTCATTGCATAATATAATAATTTATTTAATCATTATAAACTCTCTAACTTAATTATTAAATTAAATTAGATTATTATTTCAAAATAATTACTTTCCTTAACTCATTAATTATTTATTAAACAAATAAATAATCAAATCACATCAAATCAATTAAACAAATACTTATTCAACGATAAACACAACCATTAAATATTTATATAATTCAATAAATATTTAAATATTTAATTAAAAAAATCTGGATTGTTACAATTTTTAACCCAACAACCGTTAAACAACAATGTAATGATGTTCAATTGATATAAACTTGTTATGAAACATCCCTAGCATGCTTCTAACACTTCCAAACATACAAATAATTAAATTCAAGGATCAATTCAAGATTTTTATCATTTTTCTAAAGTTTAACACATTTAGCGATTCTTTTCATTACTGATTCGTTACTTGACCAATTTACTTCGTTTCACTTTCGTTGATTTCACATTTAACCTTATTAACAACGTCTAGTTTCAAGTTACACATTCTAGCATGCTTCAACCATAAACTTTTCAACTCAAAACAAGCATTATTGTACTTTTCTAAGAACTTTGAAAATACTTGAATGTAAGAACATATAGAGGAATATTACCTTTGGTGGAGTTGAATTGCTACTGTAGCTTCACTTTGCAGATTATATAAGCTCCACCCAATCACATTCACACACACTTGAAGTTTTAACAGAGAATTAGCAAAATGGTTATGAATATGAAGGGCTCCATTTATAGGAAAGCTTGTGACCAATCTAAGCTTTACTCAATGAATTAAACTATTGGAATGGAGAAAGAAGCTGATGGTTATGGAGGATTTGGTAGAAGAATACCATATAGGCCATTCCCCTTCTCATAATTTGCTAGCTTTGTGTTTGGTAAGGAAGGACTAGGTCAATGGCCTATTACGTGAAGAAGAAAAGAGTGACACTCAATTTGGGACATTCTAATACTCAGCATTTGTATTACCACTAGCACACTTAGGTTTATTTAACACTTTGTCCACAATTGAGCATACATATACACCCACTCATACACTACACATAAAATCATATACTCCATGTACATTGATTTATTTCAAATAATATTTACCCTAGACTAGGATATAATTTAATTAGGTACCAATATTACATATTATTAATTATTTATTTAATCAAAGTTACTTTCTCTCATAGGTTTAAAATACACATTTAAATACCCCTACACTCAACATGGGTTCACATAAGACTCTTTTTCACCCCACATAATAAATCACATAAGTTAAGCTTTCTTTTATCATATAGTTTTATATAATAATTCCGATGTCACACCTCATCTTATATTAAATGAAAAACCTTATTATATAAGATTTCTCCTGACATGCTATTATTCATGATAATTAATGAATAGCAATTAGTCAATGACATTATTTATTTGTTAATAGAACTAATTAATTTAATCCATTTCATTATTAATTAAATTAGTACTTTCTCATTGATAAGTAGGTTTTATACCTACTTATCCGGTATTTATTACTTGAATTATTTACTTAATCTCATGTTTTTTAGTTACTTTTTATACATTTTATGTTATTTTGTAGGCGATGACACGACATTGGCATGAAGAAGCAAGGGAAAGCAATTCGGACATCTTTTGGACTAAAATACGCAAGCAAATGCAAGAAAGGAATATTAAAGGACTTTTAACACCAAGTTGGATGCATGTTCTTCGTTTGGAATTTAGAATTTTTTGTAGATCTACTTCTTAGCTTTCCGGAACATCTTGAATCGTGCCAATCGAAGTTCGGATGCGAGAGTTATGGCCTTTTTATCAACAAAGATCAAAGCTAAGAGTTGTCATGCTTGCCATTTACATAGCATCTACTTCAAGCTCATTTTTTCCTTTTTCTAGCCCGAATTTGTCAATTGTTAAAGAATGAAAGTTGTAGATCTCGTCGATATCTTCGATTTATAGATGCTAGTCCCCGTAACTCCTAGCGGATAAAAAGTTATGCCTATTTTACCAAAGGACGTCGCAGCAGAAAATAGAGTAGCGCGGACCGCGCTAGGGGCGCCCTAGTCCATCAGTTCCTCTGCTACAGTAGCGCGGGCAGCGCACAAAATAGCCTAGGAAGAGTGCGGGGCATGCTAGGCGGCAGGGAAACAACTGATTTGGGTCATTTGATGTCCAATTTGAGCTAGAATAGGATTCTTAGTTGCCTAACTTGCTTGGATGTCCATTAGAACTATAAATACATGATGAGAGACATAAAAGAGAGGAGAGATAGGCTAGTTTTTGGAGGATTCCATTATATTAGATTAGAGTAAATTAGATTAGGAACCCTAGATTAGATTAGAAGGGGAGATTGAAGTAACTTGGAGACCATTGAAGATTCAAAGTAGGAGCAAGGAGGGAGCATCAAATCTACAGACAATAGATTCTATCTTCTTATCTTCTTCTATCTCTGTCTTTTAATGATTATTCAATTGTGGATTCTTAGTTTTAATTCAATAATCATGAACTAATTCTTTGTTTGAGATTACAATGGATCTTATTGTGTAGTTTATTTTAATATGCTTCGCTATCAATTATTATGTTCTATTGTGAATTGTCTATTGTGATTTGGACTTATTGCTTAATTGCCTAGCTAACAATTACCGTGATAATCTATATGAACTCGAGAGATGAAGTTTAGATTTAGATCTGATTATGATAGCATGTGTTTATAATTTTTGCATAGATGGAATTCATGATTTGTGTTTAGGATAGAGATATGCCTTTATGCCATATGTAATCTTATAGAGAACTTGTGCTTTAAATCCTTTTTATTTGTAATTCACATAGAGATATAGTGGATTAGTTAATTAGGGTGTCTTGCTTAATTCTATCATCTGTGGATTTAAGTGAGTATGGGTATTATGCATCGAGAGGTGGTTTTATCTGCTTTAGTATTCTTGATTAACAATTCAGGATAGAGAATAATTGATGAGAAGTGTGTTAACTTAAATGAAGCAATAAGTGAAGTTGTGATCTTAAATCTCCGTAATCTTAATTTAACTAGTGGTAATTAGAATTAGTTTATTTATAAATTGAAATTCATTTGTTTAAATAAGATTGAGTTGGTTACGGGTTAGTACTTGGTGATTTTTATTAAACAATTTCTCGTGGGAACGATACTCTACTTTCACTTTATTAGTTGTTGACCACGTATACTTGCGTGTTGTGCGTAATTAGATTTTACCGAACACTCATTTCACCACTTTGCCACACTAGGCATAATTCCACAAGTTTAAACTAAGCTTCTCATCACTTTTGCTACATTGCTTAATTATCACATACTTAGTCAATTAAATTAATTTCCACACTCATGCCAATAATATATATATATATATATATATATATATATATATATATATATATATATATATATATATTCAAATAAATATGCAACCAATCTTTATTCTCAATATTATAATGCATTAAAATTCGCTGGTATTACATCCTCCCCTCCTTATAAAAATTTCGTCCTCGAAATTGTACAAGGTTACACAAATAAATGGGGATAATCCCTTCGTATCTTATCCTCTAATTCCCACGTGGCCTATTCGGTATCGTGGTTTCGCCAAATCACTTTTACAGAAGATATAATTTTATTCCTCAACGTTTGCTCTTTCCTATCTAGTATTTGAATAGGAATTTTCTCATACGTTAAATTCTTCTCCACTTGAATGGGCTCGTAGGAGATGACGTGTCTATAGTCGGGCTTGTATGGACGTAACACCGAAATATGAAACACGTTGTGGATGTGTTCTAATTCAGGTGGTAATGCAACTTTGTATGCCACCTCGCCCACTCGTTTCAAGATTTCGAATGGTCCTATGAACCTCGGACTCAATTTCCCTTTCTTTCTGAATCTGATCTTTCCCTTCCAGGGAGACACCTTTAAAAACATAAAACTTTCGACTTCAAAGTCTCGGTTCTGACGATGCAAATTGGCGTACTTCTTTTGGCGATCTTGAGCTGCTTCCAATCTGGCCCTTATCGTTGCTACCACGTCAGCCGTTTGTTGAACTAATTCTGGTCCCAAAAGTCGTCGTTCTCCAACTTAGTCCCAACGCAATGGTGTTCTACACTTTCTCCCGTAAAGAGCTTCATATGGCGGCATACCAATACTCGCATGATAGCTATTATTGTAAGCGAATTCTACTAATGTTAAATGGTCATCCCAATTCCCTTTTATGTCCATCACGCAAGCTCTAAGTATATCCTCCAATGTTTGTATGGTTCGTTCACTCTGTCCGTCGGTTTGAGGGTGGTAAGCAGTACTTAATCTTAACTGAGTTCCCATTCGTTCTTACAAACTTTTCCAGAATTTTGACGTGAAACGCAAATCTCGATCAGAGACAATCGACACCAGCACTCCATGTCGCGATACGATTTCCTTTACATATAGATTTGCTAACTGGTTCAAATTGCGTCGGATCTTGATCGGTAGAAAATGAGATGTCTTTGTCAGTCGGTCCACGATAACCCAAATCGCATCATAACCCTTCTGTGTGATTGGAAGTCCAACCACGAAGTCCATCATAATGTGCTCCCATTTTCATTCTGGTATTTCTAACAGTTGAAGTAGTCCATTTGGCCTCTGGTGTTCTGCTTTGACTCTTTGACAAGTATGACATCTACTAACGCACTCCGCAACTTCTCTTTTCAAATTAGGCCACCAAAAGTGGTGTCAAAGATCCCAGTACATCTTTGTGCCTCCTGGATGAACAGAGTACGTAGTATTATGTGCTTCATGCAACATTTCCTCTCTTAGTTCGGTTACAGCGGGCACCCATACTCGACCCCCAAATCTTAATATACCATCCTTATCTACTTTGAACTTTTCTTCCTCATTTTCTACTATTTTCTTCCTTATCTTCTCGCATTCTTCATCTTTCTCTTGTGCTTCCATTATTCTATCCAATAACGTCGGGTGAGCTTCTGTAAGACCCCAAATTTTATGAAATAAAAGTATTCAATTTTTCTATTTTGTAAATGGTTAAATTGATAAAAAGTTAAAGTTAAGGGTGATATATGAATATTTTTCAAAATAAGCAAGTGGTTATAAAATATTCATTTTGTCGGGGAATATTCGTTTGGTCGTGGAATATTTTTTCTGTCGGGGAATATTCGTACGATGGCGCAGCTATTTGTGGGCCCCATAACGAAAAGAGATTGGATGAAGAAAACGACCAAATTGAGTTTTTATAAATAACGGCGTAGTTGTTACCGTTAACACCGTTGGAATACCTGATGGTTAAAATACAGAAATACGAGTAGTTGCACATAGCACACGGTATTGCACAGTATTTTTTTCAATTATTAATTCTTACGTAAGAAGGCACTACTCAATAATTGTTACAGTAGTTACTGTTCAATATTTTATTTTATTGATTCAATAATTGCTGCGTTGATATTTTATATTATTGTTATTTCAATAATTGTTGCTGCACAGTATTTTCCATTATCGGAGCAATAATTCATATTATCGGAATAATATTATTAGATAACATTATTGGCAATGTCTAGAAAGTTCTGTCTAAAGACATGTTTGGTCACCTAATTGCGCGCCAGTAAGGAGAAATCCTTATTGGAAAGCCCCCTCTTTCCTGGGAACGGCCTGGTTGTCATAAATGTGATTCTGTAATATTATTTGTGAATAATTAATTATTGATTCAAATGATAAGGAAATATTTATTTTATGTGGATATAAATGAGGGATATACTTTTGTGGTTAAAAATGAAGGAGTTAATGTTGAGGTGTTTTATCTGTATTTTTGTCGGAACGGAAGTATTGAAAATCAAATTAAGGTTTTTGAGATATTTTGCGGGGGTTATAATTTTTAATCCGACCGTTGGATCGTGGTAATTTTTGGATATGTTATACATATATAAGTTGAGTATATGTCCACAAATTTTGAACCGTTAAAAATGAACGTATGATTTATTATGAATTTTACGAGATGACTGGTTCAGAAATTGTTGAAGTTTCGGAATTTATCATTTTGGTGGAAAATTCTAGAATTGGTGGGCCCCACTCTTAGTTGGTGAAGAAATGTGCTGAGATTTTTATTCAAATGTGGTGGGTGGGAATAGTAGCAGGTAAAGCCATCAGGTTGCAGGTTAAGTCTGTTTCGGCGTGCTAACATTTTTCTATAAATAGAGGGCTAAGTTAGAATTGAAAATCACACCAGAAACATAAGCTTTCTCTCTTTCTCTCTCCATATTATGAAGCATATTTTGTGAGTATTTAGATACTTTGAGAGTTGCTATTCAGTACAAGGTTCCTTCGACTTTACATTCCGGTCAGAAATACTGCTCTTTTGAGGTAAGGGATAGTAAGGGATAGTAAGGGATAATAATGGATAGTAAGGGATATTAAGGGATGTTATATTCCTCATAATGATGTTATTCTTTCAATATCATTAGACTGAAATATTGGTATGAATTTTATTGTGGAATTTCTACCTTTTTGAGTAGGGATTACTATTCACGTATACGACACTATTCACGTATACGGCACTATTCATGTATATGGCACTATTTACGTATATGATATTATTTACGTATACGATACTATGTACGAATACGGAGTACTATTCACGAGTTACTATTCACGAGTTACTATTCACGAGTTACTATTCACAAGTTACTATTTATGACACAAATTGGTTTCTTTTTCTGACCAAATTATCGTTGATTTATGATTGTTGCTCTTGAAAATAAATGCAGTTGTTGATCATATTGTTTTTATTATCATATATAACATTTTTATAACCCTGATGTTGAATTTCTCTTTCACTTGAGTGTAAAGATGGGTAGATTATTGGTATGATCATGACTAGGGTTCTCTTTGGCCAGTAGTGGAAAAGTTAAATTGTGATCGGTATGATCATGACCATTGAATTTATAATTGAATATATTTAGCTTAAGTGCAAAGGTGAATTGATCAACATGGTTATAATTATTGTTTATATAAGTTCTAAAATGATTATATATTTCTTTGAGATATGAATATATTTGGCCTGTAGTGCAAATATGAACTGTTGAGGAATATCTTTGGTCTGTAGTGCAAAGATGAAATATTGATGAATATCTTTGGCCCGTAGTGCAAAGATGAATTATTGATGAATATCTTTGGCTCGTAATGCAAAGATGACTTGTTGTTGAATATCTTTGGCCTGTAGTGCAAAGATGAGGTGTTGATGAATATCTTTGGCTCGTAATGCAAAGATGACCTGTTGTTGAATATCTTTGGCATGTAGAGCAAAGATGACTTGTTGATGAATATCATTGGGCCGTAGTGCAAAGATGAATTTATTAGTATGATTATGAACATGAACTGTGATTTGGTATAACCATGATGTTTGATGTTTCAGGTGATAAAAATTATCTTTGTCCTGGATGAGAAGATGAATTTAGAACTACAATTACGATTATGAGTTATACACGCGATTGTGAACATGAATTGTTGATTGATGTTACAGGGATAAAACATTGTTGGTGGATTTTTAACGTGGAGAAGATAATAGACTTTATAGTCTATTTGACTCTTCTAATGGATTGCTCGTTCTGCTGCAACTATGGTTGAAATTTTTATCATCTATCATATGTTCTAAATCTCTGATTTAATTCTGTTGAAGGCTATTGATAACTTATTTATCTTTAGTCATGATATTCTTTACTGGGCTAGTTGTGCTCACCCTTCTGTTTCACAATTCCTTTCAGGTAATAAGAGTGTAGCTGGGTCGAGCGGGGGTAACAGGGGTATAGAACTGTGGTCATGATTAGTAGTTATATTTGGTGAATCATCTAGGGTGAAGCGAACCCAATGTTGGAAGGGTGTTTTGCCACTGTCATACAAGATGTCTAATGACATACAACCTCGTGTCATCATATGACAGGGTTGTGCACATCCACTTGCTGAGTATATCTACGAGCACTACCTATATAATCTTGGTGTTTGTTTGAAGTATAATTCTCAATTAGAAACAGTGGAGATAATGATAAGTCAAGAGAAGACTCACCATTAGAAAGAATATGATAGTAAACTTCTCATTTTTCTTTGGGGTCTATTGGGTCAACCAAGGATAATTCTGTGGCCATATGATATCTATCATAACCTAGAAGCATGACCTCCCATGTACGAAGGTTCCTTGAGCACTTCCCAAATATTCTAGTTTCTAAAATAGTTTTTGACTGTACCTTTATGTAAGGTACCTTTGTGAGGTGCTGACACATGATGGTGTCCAATGTCACATTTGGTATATATTTGTATCCAAACTCACGACATATGTGTTGTTGTATTTTGCACGACAATTGTTGTAATAAAGTTGTAGTTATTTTCTGTACCATGTATTTGACGACTCAGAATGGGTTGGGTGGAATGGACCTATTTTGGGGTCGTCACAGCTTCCATCACGAATAATTTTCCTTCTGCTTCTTTCGGTTCTTCCACCTCTATTTCCAACTTTTTCATTTCTTTTATTAATTCATCTTGAGTTGTCAATTTGAATAACCTCTCCCTTCCTTTTCTACTCAAAGCATCTGCTACTACGTTTGCTTTTCCCGGGTGATAAAGAATTTCACAGTCGTAATCCTTGATTAATTCCAACCACCTTCTTTGTCGCATATTCAACTCCTTTTGTGTGAAGATATATTTCAGACTCTTGTGGTCTGTGTATACCTCACATTTTTCTCCATACAAATAACGCCTCCAAATTTTCAAAGCAAAAACTACCGCTGCTAACTCCAAGTCATGGGTAGGGTATCGTTTTTTAAAATCCTTCAACTGTCGTGACGCATACGCAATGACCTTGCCATGTTGCATTAGCATACAACCAAGTCCTCTATGCGACGCATCACTATACACTACAAATCCTCCCGTATCATCTGGTAATGATAATACAGGCGCTTCACTTAACCTCCTCTTCAATTCTTGAAAACTCTCCTCGCATTTGTCCGTCCACACGAACTTCACTGTCTTCCTCGTTAGATTGGTCAGCAGGGTTGCTATCTTAGAAAAATCATGGATAAATCTTCGATAGTACCCAGCTAAACCTAAGAAACTTCTTACTTCTATTGGTGTCCTTGGTTGTTCCCAGTTACTTACCGCCTCCACTTTTGCAGGATCCACGAAAATTCCATTTTGATGTATCACGTGTCCTAAAAACTGAACCTTCTCCATCCAAAATTCACATTTCGAAAATTTAGCGTACATATTTTCCCTTCTCAAGGCTTCCAATACCATCTTCAGGTGTTCGGCGTGCTCTTCTCTAGTTTTTGAATAAATCAAAATGTCTTCAATAAACACTACTATGAACTTATCTAAGTATGGCTTAAAAACTCGGTTCATTAAGTCCATGAATGCTGTCGGAGCATTAGTTAACCCAAATGACATCACTAGAAATTCGTAATGTCCGTAACATGTTTGAAACGTCATCTTTGGTACGTCCTCCTCTCACACTTTCAACTGATGATAACCCGTTTGTAAGTCTATCTTGGAAAAACACTTCGCTCCCTTTAGTTGATCGAAAAGGTCATCTATCCTTGGCAATGGATATCTGTTCTTAATCGTCACTCGGTTTAACTCTCGATAGTCAATACAGAGCCTCATCGATCCATCCTTTTTCTTTATAAACAACACCGGTGCTCCCCAAGGAGACACACTTGGCCGAATGTAACCCTTATCTAGTAAGTCTTGCAGTTGTATCATCAATTCTTTCATTTCCACTGGCACCATACGATATGGGGCTTTCGAAATCGGTGGCGTTCCTGGTGCTAAATCTATTACGAATTCGATTTCTCTGTATGGCGGAAGACCAGGTAGATCATCTGGAAACACATCCTGAAAATCTTTGACTATCGATATATTCATCATTTCTACTCCCTTTTTTCTGAGTATCTACTATATAGGCCAAATAACCTACACATCATTTCTTTAACAATTTCTTGGCCTACATCATCGTAAGGCAACACGATTGCTTGAGCGATAAGCTACCATAAAACACTACCTTAGACCGATTTGAAGTCTGAAGGTTCACACTCTTCTCTTGACAATTGATTATCGCAACGTGGCTGGATAACCAATCCATACCTAATATCACATCAAATTCTCCCAGTCTAATCGGAATTAAGTCTACCTTTAGTTCGTGCCCTCTAATGTTCGCACAATAGTTTCGGTAAATAAACTCTACGGGGATTACTTCCTTATTCGCAACCTCTATGTTCAATGAATTTTCTAAGCGTTCATAGGGTATATGTAGTTGCCTAGCAAATTCTTCAGACACAAAGGAATAGGTAGCGCCCGAATCATATAATACATATGCATTTATATTATTGATTGGGAGAATACCTGGCACCACATCTTTTGCAGTCACTGCGTCTTGGACAATCATATTAATGGTTCGGGCAGTCGGTCGGTTGGATTACGTTGGTCCGCCGATCATTAGCTTGCTGCCCCCTCCCGGTTGGCCGCTTCCTCCGTTGCTCCCCTTTTTTGGGCAATCCTTGATTTGATGCTCAGTTGAGCCACACACAAAACATCCCTTGATCTTTTTCGATTTTGTGCAGTTAGGTGAAATGTGCCCTTCCTGGCCGCAGTTGTAGCAGACGCTTCATCCCTTCCAACACTCCCCTTGATGGTTCCTCCCACATTTCGAGCAAGGTTCACTTCTTTTCTTAAACCCTCCTTGATAACCTTCTGACTGACTGATGTTTCGATTGTTGGTATTGTTGTTATTGTTGTTATTACGGTTATCCCATTTCCTCTTTCCCAGATGGCTTCCACCACTACTACTCCCTCCATGAGTTTCTCCCCCAGCGTTCTTGTTCTTCTTCTCCTTGTTGTATTGGCTTAATGCCTCACTACCTCCCTCAGCAATTATCGCATTCTCTAACAATGTGACGAATGAGTCGATTTGGAGGACCGACACCTTGTTGAACAACCAAGGTTTTAGTCCTAGTTCGAAACGTCGAGCTTTCCTTTCTTCGGTGTCGACTTGATGTGTTGCAAATCGTGCGAGTTCATTGAACTTAGCCGCGTACTGCGCCACTGTCATCTCCCCTTGTTTCAGTTCTGGAAATTTTACCTCCATCCTATTCTTCATGCTCTTCGGGAAGTAATTCTCAAAGAACAAAGTCTTAAACCTTTCCCATGTTATAGTCCCTTCTCCCGCCCTCTGTTGAATTGCTTCCCACCAGTAGTTTGCTTCACCCCTCATCATATATGTAGCGAACACAGTTTTCTGGTCTTCACCCACACGAGCAATGGCGAAGGCTTTCTCCATTTCCTTGATCAATGTTTGCGCTATGATAGGATCGGTAGTACCCACGAATTTCGGAGGTCCTACACTCTTAAAGTCCTTGAAGTTTGTGACTTGAGCTACTTGGGGAATGGGTGGTACTGGTTCGTTTCTTCCCCTAAGAGCTTCTCCTAACAAATCTACAAGCCTCTGAAGGGGATCTACTTGTCATCTCTCATCATTAACCGACTCTTTCGGTGCAGTTAATCTACGTCTGGACGGCATTTTCTGCATCACAAAACTTCCATTTTTATTATCTAATTATATTATTTAAACAATTTTCCATAAAAGAAATAAGATTTCTTAACACATAAGATAATTTATATTCATGTGTCAAATTGTTACATTACATAATTATCTCTAGCATACTTCTGTAAATGACACAACCTATCCCCTAATATCACAAAAGATGGGGACATCCATCAACATACTACCCCTCTAATATAATTCAAAAGTTTGGGGTTTACTACTATCTCACATCTTACACAAAAAGACTGAGATTTTAACAATAGATTAAACAACACATAATTAAAAATATTACAACTACTAAATTCTAACACCTAGACTCAATCCAACATCTCGCGCTCCACAGCGCTCTGGTACTCCCTCTGAGTAATGTTCACCACTATATCTCTGCTTATGGTGTGTCGAGTCTGTCCCTGCTCCAGCGGGTAGTGATTTACTCCATCAATCAACCTTCCCATGGCCGTGCGTAGAGCATAGCCCATCTTGTTCATCTTCCTCCTTTTGCATCTCACTTCATCTTCTAGATCGTTAGCCCTGTCATTAGCTTCCTCCCACTTCTCTTCGAAGTGGATCCTATCCATTACTTCCATCTCTAGCTGGGTACGAAAAGCTTCCTTCTCAGCCTTCTCACTAAGCTCCCTCTGCTCAGACTCTTCTAATTTCCCTGCCAGCTCCACATTTCTAGCCACCGACCTATGAAACAAGGTTCCCAACTGGATCCCTACCTCCTTGCGTTGAGCAATTTCCACCTCCATCTCTTGTATAGCTAACTTCCTCTAATGGTCCTCGTCCCTCAATTTCTGGAACTCAGACTCCCTCTCCCTAGCCTCAGCCTCTAGCTCCTCCACTCTACTTCCTAACTCCAGAATCTGCTCCTCATATTCCCCCAACATCCGATCCTCGAAAGTAGCCTCGTCGGAGTCCTCTATGGCCTCAGGCTCCTCCTCCATAGGCTCCTCCTCTGGATCAGACTCCTCGGGTAATGGCTCCATCTCTTCTTCCTCATCATCATCATCGTCGATAGGGGCTACTACCGATATAGGCTCTGCTATCAATGGTGCCTCATATACAATATGTATATCACGCGGCTCCTCCTATAGCACTCGGCTAGGTTCTCCCATGTCAATCATCCTACAATCACCAACATAAGACAAAACAAGTAACAACTTCATTAGAATGTTAAATAACATAAGTTCATTGTATAAAATGAAGTTATACTCTATAACAAACTAAGTCACTCTCTATGAAAACTCTATATGAGTTTCATCCCTCTCTATCTTCTAAGTTCTCCTAAGTTGTAATCCAAGGACTCTCGCTCCTAAGGTTTATAACTATTGCTTTGATACCAACCTGTGACGCCCCCAAATTCAGACACTCATATCTCGAATTTGGTTCGTCACACTAAATCTAATACCACACTAAAATCATCAACAACGGAAATAATAGAATAATTTACATTGATATAATATAAATATTCGCGTCCCAAGGTACCGTAACCATTACTACAACAAACCAGTAATTAAACTTAAACATAATTAATCATTCTTAGTACATCATAATAAGCATAACAATACTAATAATATTTCTACTTTTAAAGGACTAAGCTATTCTATCGCATTGCCCTTTCCCTTGTCCTTTCCCGATGTACCGCCTTGCTCTGCCTTAACTGTAATGTTTTTAGGGAAGCAAGAATGAGCAACAAGTTTTCCCAGCAAGTAATATAACAATAAGAATAAGCAGTTATGACATTTGAATCTTCCAAGGTATAACAGTAAATGATAGTTCAAGGATATCAAGAGATGTCATCAAGAGTGTTCAATAAATGTTGCTTTAGACTGAAGGATAACAATAATATTTCGAGGTTTATTAAGAATGAACACTGAGCAGTCACTAAGGACTAAGAACTCTTACTAGAATAAACAGTATCTTACTGTAAACCCAATATAAACGAGTACAATAGGTGATCATCCTAAAGTACCCTACGTTATGCATAACATTTAATCATACTTATGTGCGCACGTCGGTTCCCCGACAATATAAAATTTCTCCTTTTTAAGAGGGTTGTTCATCTCAGTAGATTTACAAGTGTCCACACCAAGTCAATTGGTTTGGATAGCTTTCTTAACATATGATTATAGTCTAGCCGAATCAAAGGCTTAGACCACTTTTATAATGCATTTAGGAACGATAAGTCTAATGCTTGCAACAATGCTAAGGCATACAAATGATTTCCGAATAGTAATAGATATTTGCTTGATATAAGTATGGCAACAATTCGGATTATACAATGTAAATAATTTAGAAAACTTGCATTCAATATGATAATCAAATGAAGTTAGAGAACTCGCACAAAATCCAAAGTTGTGTGAGTTAGGAGACTTGCCTTTAGCGTTGATTACCACTTATAGCGTAAAATCACCTCAATGAACTATGTTATCCTATTTATGTATGTATAGGTATTCATTAGACACACTTGATATACATATTTGCATACTTTCATCACATATATCTAAATTCATATAGGCTACACATATTTAAACTTATAGATGCGTAACTCGCATTGATTTATACCTTTAAAATCTTTAGTACCATATGCTCATCTTTTATTTGTATTTGCAAAATATCCCTTACTTTACGTATTTTTAAGTTGTTTCACATATTAAAGAACCTTTAAGCTAGTTTTGACCCTTTATTAAAGTTACTAATACATTTCCATCTTTCAAAGTTAAAAGAGTTCATTATATCAATCCACTAGCCATAGTATTCATTATACCACATAATATTGCCAAACAACTTCTTTCTACACATGCTTGCATAGTTTATAAAAATGTCTAACTAGATGTGTGAACATGTCGATTATCTCTAGAGGGATAAGCATCCTATCCTAATTGTTCAAAAGTTCACAATATAAATCATAGAGTTTTCAACTCAATTGGTTTTCAAATGTTAAGATGTCATGTCTAACAATATATACATGCAAGGTATGTTGAGTTCACATTTCATATGTATTTACAAGACTAACTAAGCTATAAACATATGCTCAATAGGTTAGATTCAAAAAGGCGTAAGGTTTTAGAAACACAGTTTTCGTCTTTTAACTTTTCCTTTAAAAGGTTATAATTCAACTCTAAACCAACTAAAACAACTTGCAACTTTCATTGATACATGTTTAAGAAGTATGCATGTTCTTGGACTCAAGTTAAGTTAAGATTTCTTGCATCAAACAATCAAACAAAACAAAGGAATTCAAGTCACTGCATCACCCCCCCACCAGGGCGGACTTTTACACTGCAGGACCCCCCGCCGGGGCGGGCATGGCCCCTGTCAAACTTCTCCCCCCCGCCGGGGCGGGCCTCATATGCAGTATGACCCCCGTCGGGGCGGGCATGGCTGTTGTCTTATGATCACAGGCATCCCCTACTTCGAGCTTTCAAGAAATTTTTAACCCAACAACCATTAAACAACAATGTAATGATGTGCAATTGATATAAACTTGTTATGAAACATCCCTAGCATGCTTCTAACACTTCCAAATATACAAATAATTAAATTCAAGGATCAATTCAAGATTTTTGTCATTTTTCTAAAGTTTAACACATTTAGCTATTCTCTTCATTACTGATTCGTTACTTGACCAATTTACTTCGTTTCACTTTTGTTGATTTCGTATTTAACCATATTAACAATGTCTAGCTTCAAGTTACACATTCTAGCATGCTTCAACCATAAGCTTTTCAACTCAAAACAAGCATTATTGTACTTTTCTAAGAACTTTGCAAATACTTGAATGTAAGAACATATAAAGGAATCTTACCTTTGGTGGAGTTAAATTGCTACTCTAGCTTCACTTTGCAAATTATATAAGCTCCACCCAATCACACTCACACACACTTGAATTTTTAACAGAGAATTAGCAAAATGGTTATGAATGTGAAGGGCTCCATTTATAGGAAAGCTTGTGACCAATCTAAGCTTTACTCAATGAATTAAACCATTGGAATGGAGAAGAAGCTGATGGTTATGGAGGATTTGGTAGAAGAGTACCATATAGGCCACTCCCCTTCTCATAATTTGCTAGCTTTGTGTTTGGTAAGGAAGGACTAGGCCAATGGCCTATTACATGAAGAAGAAAAGAGTGACACTCAATTTGGGACATTCTAATACTCAGCATTTGCATTACTACTAGCATACTTAGGTTTATTTAACACTTTGTCCACAATTGAGCATACATATACACCCACTCATACACTACACATAAAATCATATACTCCATGTACATTGATTTATTAAAAATAATATTTACCCTAGACTAGGATATAATTTAATTAGGCACCAATATTACTTATTATTAATTATTTATTTAATCAAAGTTACTTTCTCTCATATGTTTAAAATACACATTTAAATACCCCTACACTCAACATGGGGTCACATAAGACTCTTTTTCACCCCACATAATAAATCACATAAGTTAAGCTTTCTTTTATCATATAGTCTTATATAATAATTCCAATGTCACACCTCATTTTATATTAAATGAAAAACCTTATTATATAAGATTTCTCCTTACATGCTATTATTCATGATAATTAATGAATAACAATTAGTCAATGACATTATTTATTTGTTAATAGAACTAATTAATTTAATCCATTTCATCATTAATTAAATTAGTACTTTCTCATTTCACCACTTTGCCACACTAGGCATAATTCCACAAGTTTAAACTAAGCTTCTCATCACTTTTGCTACATTGCTTAATTATCACATACTTAGTCAATTAAATTAATTTCCACACTCATGCCAATACTATATATATTTATATTCAAATAAATATGCAAGCAATCTTTATTCTCAATATTATAATGCATTAAAATTCGCTGGTATTACAGAAGTGCAAGTGGAGAAAAAGGATATAATGGTGGTGGTACATTAACTATCTCCACTACAAGAAAATGGTCTATCAGCGACCGTTTAATAGCGACCACATGTAGTCACAGATATCTATCAGCGACTGCAGAAAATGGTCTATCAGCGACCGTTTAATAGCGACCGCATGTAGTCACAGATATCTATCAGCGACTGCGTGCAGTCGCTGATAGTCGTCGCATAAAATCTAGTCGCTGGAATGCACATCAGCGACCCCTATTAGTGACCGACCCATCAGCGACCGGTCTTAGCGACCGAAATGATAAATTCGGTCGCTAAGCTGAGTCAGCAGGGTCCAGGGCCAAAGCTGACGCGGTTCACGTGGCAGCGACCACCATCCGCGACCACATGCGGTCACTATACCCTCAATATGTCAGCAGTCGCTAATAACTATCAGCGACCGCATGCGGTCGCTGATATGAAAAAAATAAAAAAATAAATTTTTGCTGTTCTGCAGAATTTCCAAAAACATGTACCTATTTTGTACCTGCTTTATCCCAACACACAATCACAACAATATAAATAGCATTCATAACAATATAAACATCATTCATCGTCCACCAACATACACCAAACTAGTATTTAAACCTTTAGAACCCAATATAAATCGAATAAATATAATAACATTTCAAAACTTGTTTAAGTATGCAGACATCCAAATAATGAATATACAAGTACAAGCTTATACTATAACTACAAAACTGATCTAAAGCAGGTACGTCAAGCATCATCGCCTCCTTGATCACCCTGTAATTAACAAAATAATAAAATAAGTTACAAATATAGTAACTATGTTGATACTGATATATATCACGACAATATATACAACAAATTGATTTTATACCTCGTCGCCATCCCCATGCTGTCCTGCTGCTGCTGTCGCTACTGCTTCAGCTAACTCCTCAAGATTAAGAGCCCCCAGATGCCCGCCCAGTATCTTCAAAAGATTTCAATCTCGACATATAGCTCTCACACAGTCAGCCGGAGTATGAACAGCTGGATGACTCGATGACTGTGAAGACTGGGTAGCAGAGTTTCCTGAGCCACTGAAGGATGGGCATCGTCATTGTCCTTGACCTTTAATGTAGTTTTTCTTCACAACGGACGCCCTCTCCTACAACTCTTGATCAATAGTCGGACGTGGAGTGCCTTCAGGATAGCGCTCATTCAATAAACGCTTATAAGTATCCTGTCATCATGTTAACAATTAAATAGTTAAAAATAAATTCTGTAAGCATTGATAAACAAGATCAAGTTGTTAAAACTTATTACCGCTATCTGGATAGCATCAGGCAGACCATCACGGGTGGCCACGTACACATCCAGCCAATGGATAGGTGTACCTTGAGACTGAGACTCCTATACAAAAAATAGCACAATATTACTAAGTAAAAATGTGATATATTTTCTAGAATTCATGATTGTAAATATATTAAAACTTATAAATACGTACCCTGACAGTGATATGCTGCAACTGTGAAATACTGTCGCCCTTGTATGTCCCTTTAGCCTTTTTGCCATCGGGTACACCCGAGGATCTGTTGGTGGAGGCAGTCTTTCGTCTTTTAACCCAACTCTCAGCTCTCCATTGGGCACACATCTCAGCCCATATGGACTGGGTGCACCACCAGGGGCTGTGCTCGTGCATATAATCCTCTCCCCGGCCTGGATGGTTGATCTCGGTATTGTGAAGGGCTTTTTGTCTTTCTTTGTTCAAATTGTCTTTGGTGCGGATCGCACACTTCTGCCAGAATAATGTCTGTATCACTGAAGCCTGCGCGTCCTCCCATCTATACCGTTTCTGCAAATAAAACAACAATAATAACATTACTAAACAATTATCCTTTGAATATTATATTATATGTCATAATTAAAAAAAATATACCTGAAATTCAGCCCAAACAACATCCTTGTGGGCGATAGGTGTGCTCGCCCACGTAATCACAGGTGTAGGCCAATTCTATAAACACAGTTGTGATATGCACTTGACGATCTTATTATCTAAAAAATCACTATAATATACAACAATTTACATCAGCGATAAGTAGATGTATTAAAGCAATTTACATCTAAGTTATAATACTTATGAACATTTTTCAAACTTATACTTATAATATTTAAAAAAAATTCGCCAGTCTCCCCTACAATATAGACTAGCCACATGCACGACGGCATGCATATATGGACATTTCTAGGCACCCAAGACACAAACCAAGAGAAATATACAAATTTTCAATACAATAAGCATATTAACATCAATTAGCATATTAACATCAATTTACATCAACGATAAGTAGATATATTAAAGCAATTTATATCACAGTTCTATATATCTTGTATAAATGGAATCTTAAATACTTATATATAAATGATATATGCGGGACGTACGTGCTATTCGGAGGAGGGCGAATTTGAATAAGAATCCGATCATCCGGATTAGTAGGGGCCTTGGGCACATGATTAGGCCCCCTACCCATGCCGCGCTTTTTCTGTGCTGCTTCAGAAGCCATCTGTATATTACAAATTTCAAGATGTTATTATGAGTCATATTTGATTACATGTATATATGACAATAAATATGACAGTGATATAAACATGTATATATATGAATATAAAATGATAATAAACAAAAGCAATTTACATCTAAGTTCTATTTAAATAGTTTAGTACATAAACATAACAATGATATAAAAAACATGTAATGCTAAACATACATTTCATTTGTTCAAGTGTCAATGTCTGATTCAGAATCATCTTGTATACGTGTTGTAGATTCATAACCATCATCTACTTCAGATTCAGTCAATAACTCTTCCTCCTTAGTATTATTGTCATCTGACATAAGTATTGACTCAGGATCTAATTCATGTAGTTCATCTCCACCATCTAACTGGATTACTTCATTGTCGTCCTCCACATTTATTATAGTTTGACTATGAAGCATCTGCTATTGGTAAATCTCCCCATCAACTACTTCTACATGACTACGCGCAGGAGTATGAATTATAACTTGTCAATCTGTAGGCCGTCTATCCCTTTTCCTAACAGGACTAGGAGTGTAGTATATTTGTACTGCTTGAGTTGGTAAAACAAATGGTTCATTAGAGTACGCAGACCTATGGAGGTCAATATCGACGATTCCATGTCTGTCAACACGTATCCCTTTTTCTGAATCAAACCAACGACACTTGAACAAGTGAATATGACCCCTGTACGTGCCCTTGTACGACAACTCTACGATTTCCTCCAACTCCCCATAAAAGGCACGACCAAGCTCATTGTAACAATCTCATGGCTCATGTTGTGATCAGCCTTGATGTTAAGTAATGTCGTCACTGCAGACAATGTAGTGTGTTTGGTGCAACCATGCCACAATGGCTCGCTACTCTCATCTAACAACTTAAAGAAGTCTTTGGCATCAGAATTCATAGGTTGCTCTCTGCCTTGTTCCCAATCAAAATTTGGCCCTGCAATATCATAAACCATTTCATTCATACGATGAGTACTATTGCCTGAATTGTGTACTTCTGTGATGCCACCACCTCTTCTCTGCCCATGTGCCCACCAGCATTCTTCGTAATTTCTCATGAACCCAGAAACAAGTAAATGATAGTTTATCACGTCTCTGTCCATATAATTTACATTCTTACACTTCAAACATTGACATCGTATCTGCGACATACCATTCATACATTCCAGGTGATTATACGCATAATCCAAAAACACTTGGCAACCAGCTCTAAATTCAGATGTAGCACCTATCTTGGCACTTGACTTTCATTGTGCCATCCAACTACGGTCTGAATAGAGGTCCACAATACCACGATACCTACTACAGACAACATTATAAATGTTAACATATGACTTGAGCATATATACTTGTAACCATATGACTTGAGCATACTTGTAAGCATGCATATGATTAACATTTAAGCATACTTGTAAGCATATGACTTGAGAGCATACTTGTAATCATATGACTTGAGTATACTTGTAAGCATATGATTAACTAAGTAAATACTACTTAGTTTAATAGTTATATTATATCATATTATTTTATTTTAATTTATTTTAATTTATTAGTTAAAAACTAAGTAAATAGAACTTATGAAGAGGTTCCCTTTCTATAATCTTTTATATTTTGGGATATTCACAACTTGGATGCGCAATTTATAGCTTCTATAACATATTGTAGCTTTATTCTTTTATACATAAGTGTTAAATACCCTTATTTTTTGTTATAGCCAAAACAATCGCTTTATTTACTAAGTGTGTCTAGTTACCTTCTATGTTGCACTAAGAGTTCCCTAGCACTGCCTATTTTGTCTTAACAGCCGCCCCCCAACAGCTGACCATGCCGACAGCCAAGCTTAGCTTGGCCCCATGAGGCTTGGCTAAGCTTGGCGTCGCCTCGCGGCCCCAAGCCCAGCCCATCAGCTCTAACAGCCCCTTAATAGGCTCTAGTGGATCACTTAGTTTAATAGTTCCATGTTTACTATGATTAGCATATGATTAGCTAATTAATATTATAAATGTTCACAACAACCTGACCAACAAAAAAATTTCGCCAGAGTCTCCCCTATTATATGAACTAGCCACATACACGACGGCATGCATTTATGGTCATTTCTAGGCACCCAAGACACAAACCAAAAGAAATATACAAATTCTCAATATAATAAGACCAATCATAAACCATAAGTTGAGTCTTATCTATATAATCAAAGAAACAAAAAGTGCTACCCTAAGGCAAGTGTGAAAAGGATTTTCTCCAAGGAAAGGATTTCCTAAAATTAAAGATACATTCATATTATAGAAAATAAAGTCACATGAAATTTTTAACATGTCATTGCTTATATACTAGAGTATTATACTACTACATTTCTAGCAGAATACTAACTGTGTCTTTGGAAAAGTGAAATTTTCCTTAGAAGTTGTCTTTTAGAGATGTATCCTAATAACCAAAATAACAGATAGATTTAATATGGGTGGTAATATGTGCACACCCTAGATTACTAGTTGCACACCCAAATACAAGTAAATGCCTAATTTTTCCTTACTAAATAAGACAATTATAAGTAAGCTGGGCTTTCTTCTAATTAAACACCAATTGAACAATTATAAAAGCTGGAAAATTTATAGTAAAGAGATGAGAAAAATAACCTCAAAGAGGTCGTGGGTAAACTTAAAAACATCCAAGTCGTTGACTGACTGATTGTGTACCAAGTCTTTTTGAATAAAGAAAGCTTTAGCTTAAAAAGATGCTAACAAATCACTGCTTATTTATTTTTGGAGCCTGTTTCTGCAATGATGGAGATATCCAGAAATAATTGTTGGGGAATCGTTCAACAGCTTAAATTGAAAAATAAAAATGGCTTCAATATTCCTTCTGTCCCTTAGAAAAAAATAAAAATTTAAGCCGTGTGTCTACCAATTCATATTTCTACAAATTTAATCCAAAACTTCACCCCCTCCCCCCAACTCAACCAGGAAAAAACAACTCAAAATCCTCAGTGGGTAACTAAAAAAACACATTTAGTGAGTAACTAAAGTAGGATATGTATGCTTGTGTTTAAGAGACATTATCAGTATGTATTAGAGGAGAGAGAGAAAATACGTGGATGAAATCGGCTATGAAGAAGAAAAACCCACCAGTCGCGCGAGGAGCAGCGAACACCAATTGAAGGAGTAGCAGCAACCAATTGAAGGAGTGGCAACAACCACCAGTCGCGTGAGGAGCAGCAATAACCACCAGTCCCTTCTCCCCCTTCTCCCTCTTCTCCCTTTTCGGTCTCGCTCTTTCTTTTTCCTTTCTGATTGTGCTACTGTCGAGCGAGAGACTGATAGACTAAATTGATCAGCGACGAACTTCAGCGACCACATACGGTCGCTATATTTTAATGATGTGGAAGTATCAGCAACCGAACGTGGTCGCTGATGGTGAGAGGTCGCAACAAACCAGCGCGCCAACATTTTGTGCCAATTTTTTGGTGGTAAAATTGAACCAGCGACCACTTAGCGATCACATGAGGTCGCTAACAAAGACCAGCGACTACATTAAATTGCGGTCGCAAATGGCGGTCGCTAATAATAGTATCTGCGACCGTATATGCGGTCGCTGATGTTGTTGGTCGCTGTTAGAGCATTTTCTTGTAGTGCTCTGGACCGGTGCAATCAAGTCGACCTACTGCGAGGAGTTTCAATATGACCGAACAAGATGATGTACAGTCAAATGATGTGGTGTTAGGTATCATTCTAATTAATGGTATTAATGCTTATGTGCTATTTGATTCGGGTGCTACTTGTTCATTTATATCCAATGATTTTGCTCAGAATATAGATTTGCCTCGGGAAGAATTAGATTTTCCTTTAAGCATATAAATTACGAATAGGGAAGTGATTCCTGTTAGGTTTATATATAAGAATTGTAGAGTGGTTATAAAAGGTCACGAGATGATGGTAGACTTGATACCAATTAAACTTGGGGAATTTGATGCTATACTGGGAATGGACTGGTTATTCAATTACGGGGCAGTAATTGATTGCCAAAAGAAATGTGTTAACCTTAAGACTACGTTAAAGGTAGTGTTTTATGGTAGTAAGTCACCTCGACAAGCAAGTTGTCTGACGGTGATGTAACCAAGAAATTAATGAGAAATGGATGTTTAGGATACTTAGGCTACATCGTTGATACACAAAAAAAGAGTGCGAAGTTAGAAGAAATACCAGTCATTAAAGATTTTACAGATGTATTTCCAGACGATTTACCTGGATTACCGCCAGATAAAAAGATTGAGTTCGTGATTGATTTAGTACCAGGAACAGCCTCGATATCTAAAGCCCTATACAGAATGGCCCCAATAGAGATGAAAGAGTTGATGGTGCAGTTGCAAGAATTAATCGACAAGAAGTATATACAGCTGAGCATATCGCCGTGGGGACCGCTGTTGTTGTTTGTTAAGAAGAAAGTTGGATCGATACGACTCTGCATTGATTAACGAGAATTAAATAAGGTCACGATTAAAAATAAGTATCCGTTACCGAGAATCGATGACTAGTTTGACCAACTGAAGGGAGCGAGATATTTTTCAAAGATAGACCTGAGGAGTGGTTATCATCAGTTGAAGGTAAGGCCAAAGGATGTACTAAAAACGACATTTTGAACTCGGTGTGGTCATTACGAGTTTCTATTTATGTCATTTGGTTTAACCAATGCTCCTGTAGCGTTCATGAATTTGATGAACAGGGTGTTTAAACCATTTTTAGATAAATTTGTAGTGGTGTTTATTGATGATATCCAGGTGTATTCTAAGACCAAGGAAGAACATGTTGAACACTTAAGAGTGACATTGGAAACATTGAGGAGAGTGAAGTTATACACTAAATTCTCGAAGTGTTAGTTTTGGTTAGAATGTGTGCAATTTCTTGGGCACATCATTGACAAGGATAGAATCTCAGTAGATCCATCAAAAGTTGAAGCAGTAATAAATTGGGATCAACCGAAGACACCGTCGGAAGTAAGAAGTTTCTTGGGATTGGCAGGTTACTATAGGAATTTTATTCAAGATTTTTCCAAGATTGCAACTCCGTTGACGAATTTAACTAGGAAGGCAGTTAAGTTTGTTTAGACGAAGAAGTGTGAGGAAAGTTTTCAAGAATTAAAGAAGAGATTGAGTTCAGCACATGTGTTGTCATTGCCTAATAATATTGGGAATTTTGTGGTGTATAGTGACGCATCGCCTAAAGGACTAGGCTGTGTGCTTATGCAGAACGTCAGAGTTATTACGTATGCGCCACATCAATTGAAGGATTATGAGAAAGGGTTTCCAACTCATGACTTGGAATTGGCTGCAGTAGTGTTTACTCTGAAGATTTGAAGACCCTATTTGTATAGAGAGAGGTGAGAGATATATAAAGACCATAAAAGTCTGAAGTATATCTTTACATAGAAAGATTTGAATATACGACAGAGGAGATGGCTGGAATTGATTAAAGATTACGATTGCGAGATTCTTTATCATCCTGGGAGAAATTAATGATGTTGACTGCTTGGGAAAAGCTAGTATCACAAATGGCAAAGATGGAGTTAGAAATTAAATATTCGACAGAATCAGATAAAAAATTATTCCAGATGAGAAACAGTTCAACGTTGGTAGATAAGGTGAAGAATGCATAACTCTAGGATGAAAACTGTGAGGAAATAAGAAGAAAAGTGTCTAAAGGTGAGGAAAACAAATTTAAAGTTGATTCGGAAGGGTTACTTCGATTCGAAGGGAGAATTTGGGCTCCACCAGTACCGAAAATTAAAGAGGAAATTTTGAGTGAGGCTCAAAACTCACGATACTCGATTCACCCTGGAAGTACAAAAATGTACCAGGATCTCAGACATCATTTTTGGTGGTCAAATATGAAAAAGGATGTTGCTGAATGTGTGGCAAAATGCTTAACATGACAGAAGGTTAAAGTTGAACATTAAAGGCCAAGCGGATTGTTGCAACCATTACAGATACCAGAATGAAAATGGGAGCATATCACAATGGATTTTGTGATAGGTCTTCCAAAGACTCATCAAGGTTACGATGCAATCTGGGTGATTGTCGATCGATTGACAAAGTTGACACACTTTTTGTCAATCAAGATTAGATTTAACCTAGATCGGTTGGCAAAAATGTATGTAAAGGAAATTGTCTCAAGACACGGGGTCCCGATGTCAATTGTATCAGATAAAGATCCACGTTTCATAACAAATTTCTAGAAACAACTACAAGAATGCTTGGGGACGCAATTGAGAATGAGCATGACATACCATCCTCAAACTGGCGGACAAAGTGAGATGACCATCCAGACACTGGAGGATATGCTCAGAGCATGTATTATGGATTTTACAGGGAATTGGGATGACCATTTACCGTTGGTTGAGTTTGCCTATAATAATAGTTATCACGCGAGTATTGGCATGTTGCCTTACGAAGCGTTGTACGACAAGAAATGCAGAACTCCATTATACTGGGACGAGGTAGGTGAACGTCAGCTGCTAGGTCCAAAATTGGTACAACAGACTGTCGAGATCATCAAAGTGATTCGAGCAAGATTGATAGCTGTACAGGACAGACAGAAGAAATATGCCGATCAACACCGATAAAATAAGGAATTCAATGTCGGTGGTTTTGTTTTCTTGAAAGTGTCTCCATGGAAAAGGAAAATCAAGTTTGGTAAAAAGGGAAAACTGAGCCCTAAGTTTATAGAACCTTTTGAAGTGCTACGACGAGTTGTTGAAGTGGCGTATGAGGTAGCTTTACCTCCGAAATTAGAATATATTCACAACGTTCTCCATGTTTCAGTATTAAGGCCATATAAGTTCGATTATAAACATGTTATAGAATATGAACCATTACAGTTTGAGAAAGATTTGTCATATGAAGAAGTCCATGTTCAAATTAGAGATATGAAAGAGCAAGTACTAAGAAATAAAGTAATACCTTTTGTTAAGGTAATTTGGAGAAACCACAACGCTGAAGAAGCTACGTGGGAACTTAAAGATGTTATAATGAAAAATTATCATCAGTTATTTGCTTGATCTTGTATTGCGATTCTGGGGATAGAATCCTGTTAAGGAGGGAAAAATGTGACGAATGAATTTACCGAGTCGTGATTCTGGGGACAAAATCCTTTTAAGGATGGAAGGATGTAACGATTGAGAATTTTGTAATTTATGTTAAATAATTATTGAATTAAATAAATATTTTAAATGATTTATTTATTGAGATAAATAAATAATTGATGAATTATGATGTAATAATTTAGTTGAGTGTATATGTTAACTAAATTAATTAATGGTAATTTTATTATTTAAAGATTTAATTTAATGAAATAATTAAATTAAATGAATTGTTAAATATTTTAAAAAATAATTAAATTAAATAAAATGATGTTGTAGTTTAATTTAATAATTAAATTAGATATATAATAATTTATTAAGCATAAGTGTAATTATAATGAAAATTATAATTATTATAATTATAATTGCAAGTTATTGAAATTAATTAAGAGTATGACAAGTAAGTATATAATATAAGTAATATAAATATAAATTAAAAGGGGAGGGTTTTAGTGTGTAGCCAAACAAAGCCTTGTGGCCTTTGGCTTAATCTAACTGATGAAGCCTATTGGGTTTTCTTACCTGACGTACGTGGGGAAGCCAGTTTATATTTTACGCATATTCTTCCTAAGGCTAAAAGAACAGAGAGTTTGGAGAGGAAAGGAAAACACAGAGTGTTGGAGAATTGAGATAAGAGAAAATTTATTCTCTGTGTTTGTCAAGAAGAAGGAGAAGGATTGCTAAACCTTGTTATCATCATCTTGCAAGCAAAGGGTTAAGGTATAATCTATCCTAAATTCCAAATTTTTGCTTTGCAATATCTATTCTATGTGAATTAGAATTTTCTGTAATAGGGTTGAGATGTTAATTATATATACATGTAATCTGATAGTTGTCATACATAAGTGACGTTGAAGTAATCAAATTTGTGAAATTAGCTTTGAAGAGGAAAATTATGATAATAGTGTGTGTACGTGTGAAACTGGCTTGGTTGAGTCCAAAATTTTATGTTTAAACCTTGATATAATCTGTAAATTGATTGTAGATTATGTTAGTATGTCAAGAAACGAAAAAAACGTAGTTAAAATGGTTTAATTTAGTTAAGAAACAAAGGTTTGGCGATTGAATTCGCTAAAAGTATTAAAATATGAAGAAATTGGCAAAAACATGATTTTAATCCTTTAAATTTGGTTATGTAAGTTGTTTTAGGTGTTAGAATGCTTGAATGTATATACTATAAGGCTTTAGTTAAGTTTGTAGTGTGTGGGTTTGTTCATATTACCGTGAAATTAGAATTTTGGCTTAGCATAGAGTTTAAATTCTTGTTCTGCAAAACTGGTTCTGGTGTTGAGTGCGGGCGCGCTACTTCTGGGTGCGGGCGCGCCGAATTTAAAGGTAACCATGGCGCGACCGCGCCAGTGGTCTGTTGGGATTTCGACACATAAAACGCAGCGAAAATTTGTGACAACCCGAGAATTTGGACATTTATTAAAATCCTAAAATATTGAATTAAGGTTAAATAATAAACCTAGACAGAAAAAAAGTGAATGGATTTGAGATTTCCGAGAAAGAATTTTGTGAATTTAAAAATTTTTGTGGTGAATTATTCAGGATTAAGGGTTTAAGTATATATGTTTTGTAAATATGATTGTATATGTGTACAGTATGTGGTTCAGGGTCAAGGGTTGACTAGATAGCCTATATCAGTGGCAAACCCTATTATTATATTAAGAACGTCAACATTCAGTTTGAAAATTCTTATGATTTATATGAAACTCTAAAACCGGTTCTGGAAACTCTAATTTCAGTTTTGGGAATTTGAAACCCTATTTCGGAAGTTAAAAACCCTAATTTGGGAATTCAAAAGCCATTATAAGGTTTAAACACTATTATTTTATTTAATTAGGGATAACCCTAATTAATTTTTTTTAGAAAACCCTAATTCTTCAACTAGAAACCCTAATGCATGATTAGGAAACCTAATTGCTATTTTAGCAAATTTTAATAAGGAAATATTAATCCTAATTAGCAAGTTTGAATTATGATTAATTTTTTTTAATATAATTAGAGAATTCTAATTATAATTTAGAAATACTAATTTTCTATTTTGAAAATCGAGATTTGGAAATCTTAGAAATTAAATTGCAAAATGTAAGGGTTAAACCCTAAACCTTAATGGTCAAACCTTAAACCCTAAGGGTTTGGGCAATTGGCATGTATGCTATGTGCTCTATATCTAGCAAATCAGCCAACTTGTGACACCTTGCAACTCAAATACATTGAATCAAAGAGATATAAATTAAAAAGTAAGAAAAATCTCTTACTTTCCTTAGCATTCTATCCAACCCTTTCTCTCTCTACAAAATTTGAAATCTAGAGTGAGAGAGAGTGAGGAACAAAACTAGTATCAGCTCTTAGATTTCCAAGAACAATAGCAAGGATCATATTCAAAGATCTAAGCTTAGAAGGTATACACCTTAAATTTTGAAATCCTTAGATTTGATGTTAGATGTTATGATTTATCACTACTAGAAATTCGACATATAACGACGAGCTATAGCGACGGTCGACACGTAACCGTCGCTATAGAGTATATATAGCGACGGTCGGCACGGAACCGTCGGTATAGAGTCTTTTAAAGAAAAACCCCTATCATCTTCCCCCAAATCATTTCAATATTTCAGTCCAATTTTTCCCCCAAATTATCGTCTTCCTCTCGAGTCATCTCCCTCCTTTCTAACACTTTCTAAGATCTCGTTTATGAGATACCTACTAAATCGTTTATGATCTGAAAGCCCCAGATCTCGTTTTTAGCTATTATTTACTGTGATTCGAGCTGCAATGGCAGCAACTCGAGCTTTGGTCATTTTGGTGCAATGGCGGTGACGTATTCTTTTTTGAGTGTCCTCATGCAAATTCTAGCATGTCATAGTCTGACAAATCAATGCAATCACTGGTCTTTACTTCGTTTCATCAAGTGGATGAACCAGGTTATTATATATATATATATATATATATATATATATATATATATATATATATATATATATATATATATATTCTCCCCCCAATATTGTTTCATAATTTTAAGTTTTTTGTTTTAATTTACTTTAATTGTGGTGTTAGTTCCCTCCCCCATCCCCGCTGTTGATGTATTGACTCTTCTGTTTTATATGATATTGTTAAGGAAAATTATTATGTTGGTCGTGGCTTGTACGAGAGAACCTCTGATTATATCATGTAAGTACTACATCTATATTTCTTTACGAAATAACTTTGTTTTCTATAATTCTAAGTTTGGCGATGAGAGGGATCTTTTAAATCTGAGAAGGGAATTGTTTGAGATTCATTTATATCATTAGGGGTATCTTTCAGTTCTGGCTACGGTTTTAATGGAAAATTGCTGCTATATTTGTTTAAATCTCACCAGTAGAGCCTTTTATTTATATTTGTATTGAATTTACTCTGAGTTGATGCTACTTTGTATCGTTTTAGGGCCTAGTATGCAAAGATGTAGATCATTATATAGTTTGCTGATAATGCCACATTTATTACTTTTCGTTCTGGTAGGCAATTCCCAGCTGAGCTGTTAGACCACATGCCTATGTTTTTTAGTTTTGTGAGGATTTAAGTTCTGAACATATTCGGTGCTTAGTTGATAAGTAACACATTTAAATACTTGCTCTCTGTTCTGGTTTCTTCTTTTCTGTATTATCTCCTATCCTGACCAGGATTTTAAGCAAAGAATGTACTTATATCTAAAAAAAATAAATTAAGTACATCATTTCAAATAATTATTTTGATGTTCACATGTTTTTCATTATGGGGTTCCTTATGTTTTAGTATTGTCATTGCTATTGTCATAGCTAAAGTCAGCATTAAACAGCTGCTTGTTTAACATCTTGATTGTTTTCAAAATATAAGAATTTATGAAGTTACCAACATTGATGTTTGCTTTTTCCTACATTGCAGTTATATGTTTTTTTGGCTTCTTGTCTTGGGAGGAAAATTCTCCTTTGCCTATTTTCTTCAGGTAGTAAATATTTTATTTTTCTTATCTATGTTTATATATTATCGAATTTAATTTTTATTTATGTAGCGATTGTATTTTAAAAACTATATATGGAAGTTTCTCCTTGTTTTTGTGGTTTTCTCATATGTTGGTCTTACGTATAATGAGATGAAATTAATGTTTTCTTTGGCACTAGAGCTTTTGTGAATTTGTTTTTGAATCCTTCGACAAAAACATACCTTTCTATTTAGTTGTTGCTTATAATGTTTAAATTAGCTGATAATGATTTTGATTGTTGCTTTTGCTATCGTTTAATTGTCTTCGTGTTTCTAATAATGTGGTGGATCTCATGATTGATGCTATATATGTTTTTTTTCCTTCCATTTCTTCTATGCTAATTATTTTCTACCCATTTTTGGATTTGGACACTAACTCGCCTGTTGAGTTTTACACACGTGCACACAATAGACACATGCTGTTATTTACTTCCTCAGATCGATGATGATGTGCAAAGACATAATGAACTTCTTAATATGATCCGAAGGGAACCATCTGAGATCGGTGAAATTGTGGCCAGGCGTCGTAAAGATTTCACAAAGGAATTCTTTGTTCATCTTCACACATTAGCATAATCTTATCATGACGATCCAAATGAACAAAATGGTGAGATATTTGTTTTTTCTTTCTTTTGTTCGAAGTGCTCCTCTAAAAAATATACTGGTGGTTATAGGTAGTAGTTGTTTATAAATTATCGGAGGTTGATCACCTATTCGTTAATTTTTTACAGGTGCTTTTGACATTTATTGTGTTCACTGAGGTTATTTAATCATAGTTGAATTATGAAATTGAACCAAAAGAAATAATCTGGATGACTGAGAACTTCTTCATGTCTGCTTTAGCACAAAATTAAGTAGTTTTGTTGGACTTTATTTGAAAAACTAGGTAGAAGATTTCTCTGCTTATTTTATGTTTTTTATAATATTGCAATGTTTGCAATACGTATTTTATGTTTTTTATAATATTGCAATGTTTGTAAGACTTCTATATATGTTGTTCAACATGCATGCTAGCTCTTTCCATTTGTTTTTAATTAGTTTGTTCTTGTAATGACTCTACAACTGCCTGCCATCTTTACATCATTATAAAACAGAGAACCAATTCATAAATATTAGAAATTTGCATATTCAATATGTTGATTTGAACTAGCCATGAGTCAATTCCCATTGACTATTATTGGTGTCAATAAGCTACTGTCATGAGAGCCAACAATAAGATCTCTAATAATTCAATTGATTTTTATTATAATATAATTTATCAATGATTTATTAAAATCTTTATTTAACCTGTTTATTTTATTTTTGTTTTTCTAATAGTTTTATTTTAGATTATTTATATAAATTTGTTACTTGCAGAGGGATTCAGGCTAGCAATTTGCATGGACCAATACCTACTGGCATTGCTCTTTTGACTAAATTATTGTTAGTATTACATTCCAATTGTATTGCTTCAATGGATGTATGTCTAATTAGACGGCTTCTTAGTTTCTATTTGTTACTGGTAAATTATAATCTGCAGAAGAATCAGTGACTTGAATGGAATTGAAGGAACTTTTCCACTCCTTAGTCGCATGAAAAACCTCAAGACACTGTGAGTTGCATGCTCTTATAGTTTCCCTCAATAGAATAATATCAGAGTTCACAGGGTGGTGACTCGTTTATTTTAAATTTTGCAGGATATTAAGGAGTTGCAATATTATTGGTCAAATACCAGAGTATCTTGGTTCAATGGAAAAACTGAAAATCTTGTTAGTGGATTAAACATTTTCTTTCTCCTCTTTTTGCTTATATGTATGTCCAGAAGTTGATTACTTGTATGTGTGGTTACTTTTTTGATAGTTTTTGTTAAGTAAGATTTCATGCACAATTTTATGCCAAGCTCGAGGATTCAGATTCTGTTAATGGTACAAGTGAAGTGGAGAATGCCAACCATTGATGATATTGCTGTGATGGGAAGACAAAGACTGAACTTATCAAGAAGCAGGAAAGACTGATGGAGGAAGGAATTACAGGACCAATTGGAAAAGCACAAAACCGAGTTAGAGAGGGTATAATTAATGTAATCGATATCTTTTGTACTAATTGTAATGTTGTAATGTGAATGTTTTTAAATGTTGTATATAATATTTTTTATATTTTATTTTATATTGTATTTGTGTTTGTTGAATAAATTTGCATTATTAATTATTATTTTTTTACATATAAAAAGGCTATAGCGACGGTCATCGACCGTAGCTATAGTGTTCTATAAAGCACAGGCCTATAGCGACGGTCGCTGAGCGTCGCTATAGACATCTAAACACGATTTTGGCACGACCTATAGCGACGGTCGCCGATCGTCGCTATAGGCCAAAAGACCGTCACTATAGATTTTAGCGACGGCTTCTACAGCGACGGTCGGAGACCGTCGCTATAGCCTATAGCGACGGTCTTTTGGCCTATAGCGACGGTCGACGACCGTAGCTATAGGTCGATTTTTTAGTAGTGTATTGTTTTAAGTTGTGTTAGAGGGTGTCAATTAGTGATCTGGGTTGCTAGAACACAAATCCATATCATCAAAGTGCTCAAAATTAAAAATTTCAAAAATCTGGAAAAATTGAAAATTTCGGCCTGACAACCGAATGTCAGGGCCTATAGATCTCTGTGTGTTAGATGTTCTGTGTGTTTGATGCTATAGATCTGTTCTCTGTAGTAAGGTCTTTGATCTGGAACTTGAATAAAGCCCAGATCATGTATAGATTGCATGATATGATCGGTCAAAGTACGTTGACCGAGCACGAAAACGGGTTTCTGGGCAACCCAGAAACCCAGAATTTCTGACAACCACTTTTGACGGTTTAGATCTTGTTGTGGTTTAATATTTTGGCCAAGTTGTTGTATTGAGGTTGTAGTATGACATATGGACTACATATCTAAGCCTCTAGATTACCCAATTACTTAGCAGAATCGAAGATAATTAAGGTCAAACGTGAGTTGACCACCAGCCTGGAACGAAATCTAGAAAACCCAGAAATCGTGAAGAACAGGCGTCCTGACAAGGTTTGACTAGCCATTATCTGTCATATGTGATGTTGTTGTTATGCTCTGATGCTATAGACTTGTATCATGACATCTCTACTACTTGTATGAACCACTAGATCACACAAACTGAGTGCAGGCAGCTAAGATTTAAGAGCTCAAAGTAGGTACCTCGACTCTGGAAAACCCAGAATTTTAAGAACATCCTCTGACAAGTATTTTTGGAGGCCCATATCTTGCTTATATGTTGTTGTATGATCATGCAATTAGTTTGCAGTTGTAGTATGACATCAGTACTACAAGCCTAACACCATAAGTTTCACAGAAATCAACAAGAACACTGATTTAAAACCGGTCAAACTAGGTACCTTAGCGACTGACATGGAATTCTGGGTTTAGGCTCAAGAACACGAAAAACACCAACAGCGACGGATTTGTCGCCTAAAGCCCCTATAGCGAAAGTTAATTTCAAAAATTAATTATTTTAATAAATAAATTGAATTAAATGATTTTTAATTATTAAAAATGCAAAATTAATTCCTAAAAATTATTTTAAAGCCTAAAAATTAGTTTTTAATAATTTTGAATATATTTCATTAATATTTAATATTTTTGGAATAGTAAGGGTATTTAATTTATTTAATTATAATATTAAATAAATTATTTAAAAATGATTTTAATACTTGAAAAATCATGAAAAATTATATTATGGTATAAGAAAATATTTTAAGTTATTTTTAATGACTTTTAATATTTTGTGATGAATTTTATTAATTAATTAATAATAATGATAATTAGTTTATTTAATAAATGTATTAAATAAATTATGAAAAAATAGAATTAATGATTTAAAAATCATATAAAAATATTTTAAGTTATAAAATATAACTTTTGATATTTTGTCATGAAAATGTTAATATTTTAATATTAATAGCAATTATCGAGTAATGGATTTAACAGTTTAAAAATCATATTTATATGATTTTAAGGTATTAAAAATACTTTGATATATTATAAATATATTATAATATTATGTTATGATTTTTATTAATATTTAGTATTAAATAAATATTAATGATAAAGAAATTATGTAGTATTTAATTCATATAAATACGTTATTAATGATTAAAAAATCATGATAAATGGTAATAATTATCTGAAAATTATTACGAGCTTATGAAAAATATTTTGACTGATAATAAAATTATCTAAGTTAATTGTTAAGTGTTTAGGGAAAGTTTAATTGAACTTAAACTCGATAATTTTCTGACTAGGCCGTCAGGATGTCAGAGTTATACCGAACTCGACTCAGACTATAATAGTTTGACTTGATACTAGGTCTTATGTGTGTTATAGACTAATAGGGTTATGTGATAACGTGTTTAGGTTATTTTAAATACTGTGATGATATTATTTCAATACTTGTAAATCAATTTTATTTATATTAGGTCTTCAGACAAAGCTTATTAAAATACGTAACGATAATCAACGGAATAGGCAAGTTTCTTATACTCACTTATTGTGCAAGTTTTCCTTAACTCAACTTTGAGTTGTTTATTCAAATATAACTTGTGGTTAATCATTACTGATTGTCATGTCTAAGAATTATTAAATCGTACTATGTGCATACTGCATGTATTCATCAGGTATGAAAGGCTGATCACCTTCATTACCATTCGGTCTATATATATATATATATATATATATATATATATATATATATATATATATATATATATATATATATATGTTCATGTTCAATGTTCATTCAGCTATGTAAAATTTGTTCATGCTAGTTCACAGTTGTATTGTAGAACTTTAGCCAGCTTATTGTTCAATTCTTTCTATCATGAAATATCCTTAAATTATTGAACTTAAACTTGTTGTGCAAACTTATTGCTCACCCTTACTATATCATGATTAACATTACAGATTAATGTTAGGTTTGTAATTTTCAAGAACGCAATCAAATTGCACAAATTAAGCGGAAGCATGAAAAATTAGATTTTTAATATTTTTACAAACCATATACCCAGATCATCCTTTATGCACAATTATTAATTAAACGAAAAGATATGAAGAACAAGAGTCATATCCTTGAAGATTCGAGCTTCCTCAGGTGCAAGTTTACCTCCAATCCTTTTCGCGTTCAACTTGAATCCACCGGGTTTGGTTCTTTCCTTTGATCAACGTTAGCCACCCAAGTGTTTGGCCTATAGAGGTGATCCACCAAGAAAGAATAAAGATTCAAGAAGATGGGTATTTGGCAAAACCCTAATTTTTCTATCTCTCATAGAAAAAGATGTACTCTCTAACCATTGGAATCACGTATATAGATATCTGATATAAGACTCCTCTTATAAAGATATCCGTTAACCCCTTCTAATTTAATTAGAAAATAGGGTATTATTTAATTAATTAAATTCATTTAATTAATTAAGCTTCCTAATCTTATTAGGGATAATTAATTAAACTATTTTAATTAATTTAACCTCCTAATCTTATTAGGATTATATGAGAGTACTTTTATTAATTAATTTCCAAACTCCTTTAGGAATTAAATAATAATAATAATAATAATAATAATAATAATAATAATAATAATAATAATAATAATAATAATAATAATAATAATAATAATAGTAATAGTAATAATAATAATAAGACTACTCTTATTAACTTATATTTAATATTTCCAAAATATTAAATAATAAATATTAAGTTATTTAATTTATTCTATCACCATATATTAAATTAAATATACTTAACTTATTATTACGATTATGCCATTAACTTCTTAAATAATTATTCTTTCTTTTATGGTGTGACCCTTTAGGTTCTCCATATTAAACCGGTTATGAATAAATCAATTAGAACAATTCTAATCTTATTTAAATAAATAAATTAAATAATTAATTTATTTAAATAAATAATATTTATTCTACAATAGGGATAAGCCTCCCTAGCGATCAACGATTTTCCAAATAATATAGATTTCAACATTGATCATAAAAGAATCTTTGAGTAAATAGTTACCGTACAATTCAATCCTTCCACCATATAATGTCCCAATTAAATATAAGACATAGAATTACAGTCAAGTCTTATTTTATTTAATTATATGTATTTCGACTCTTAAATGCACAACTCCAAATAATGCAAATTAGAAACTCTTTTCTAATTTCATTCTGCCTTGGCCATGGACTACTGATTTGTCATTTATCGAATCACATAGGACATTTCTCTTCTTTTACTAGAAGGGGTAGATTCTTTATTGATCATACATTATCTCCATGTACAACTTATTATACCCAAGCATACCCTTTGATATACCCTAAGGGTCTTAAGCAATAAGTCAAAGTATAACTCATCATACACAAGATACTATGATGATCTCAAGTCCAAGGATCACTTGTACTACTATCACTATAGGAATTCCTATTGACAGGCAAGTAAAACTCCATTAGGTATTCCTTAGCGAGCCACGTTTAGTGAACTTATTCTCTAATAAGCACCTACATACTTGCTTTAGTGTCTCCATACAAATGATCATGAGATCAATCATCCTCATCCAATGAGCAAGCAATGTATGTACCAATCTATCTGAATTCACTAATCCCCAATTTAGTTATCCAACGATTGGGAACTGTTTTAGTTTTAAGCTTTCTAAGAATTTAGATCTCATTAGAATGATCATCATCATTATTCTAAAAGCATTGCTTAAAACTATGGGTTTGTCACATATTATAAAACAGCATCATGTAGATAATTAAAAGCCTTTAATAAATTAATAATTTTTATTAACAAATGAATAAGATTGTTACAAAGTATATGCTTTATCATCAAACATGATTGGCTTATGTGCATGCTACTTTCAATCTCCCACTTGCACTAAAGTCAATCGCCATATTATCTCATACCCTTCTTCTCTAAGTGACGATTATCCTGCTGTTGGATGAGCTTTAGTCAATGGATATGTAATGTTGTTCTTGAGAGTCCACTATCTCTGTAGTGATTTATCATCTTTCAATGATTCTTATAATCAAATGAAAGTGTCATAACACATGTTTAGATCCAAGATGAGACTTAGGAACTATTCTAAGTTCTGTAATGAACTTTTCATCCAAACAATCAACTTGTAGCTTCATTTATAGCTATATACTTTGTCTTTATCACTAAACCAGTAACTATTTCCTATTTAGAACCTTTCCAATTCACTGCACCACTGTTCAAGGTAACAATTTACCTTAAAGTGGATTTTCTGTCGTCTTGGTCTGTCTGAAAAACTTGAGTCTGTTAAGACCTCTAGTTTTAATTTAGATCTACCATGAATATGATCACATCCTTAGTGCCGGTTAGGTACTTTAAGATATTTTTCACTGACTCATAGTGAACTTCTCCAGATGACTGATCAACATTAGGACTTGTATATATCATTATATACATGATTGTCCCTCATGTGATCTCTCTTTTTAATTGTCTACGGGGACTATTAAGAGAGATACACTCCAAGGCTCATCAACATGAGACAACTCTTGGAGTTTGTCATGCTAAACAACTTTATCATCAAATAAATATACGTTTCTTGGGTTAAGTCGAGTATCCTATTAAATCTATCTATATAGATTTGTATCCCCAATAACGATACTCTTCCCAAATTATTCATGAAAAAATGTTTAGATAACTTTATCTTTACTGATTATAGCGTTGGTATGTCATTCCTTATTCGTAGTATATCAACATATAATACTAGGAATGTCACGATGCTCCCACTGACCCTTTTGTACACACTAGGTTCATTCTTGTTTTTGATAAAATCAAACTTTTTTGATTGCCTCATCAAAACGAATGTTCTAAATTTGAGAAGCTTGCTTCAATCCATTTCTCTAAGTGTCTACAACTCTTACCACATCGTATGAAATTGGATCATCATCTTCTATGATGTGTACCTCATCATCATCATCTATGATGAATCCATACCTCCTAGGTATCTTCGGTACTATTCCAGATTTACGATTCGGTTGTGGTACAATAGGTCTATCTACATGTTTCTCTTATTTGACTTATAGTGTTTTGTGGTTCTTGAACTCTTCAGGATGTATTATCCTCTCACTAGCCCCTTCAATGATAAACACCTTTATCTTAGAAGGCAGCGTGTTTTGCAACAAACACCTTTTGCTAAGTAGGATTATAGAACATATACCCTAAACTTACTTTAGGATGTTCCACAAATCAACACTTGTCAAATCTTGTTCCAAGCTTATCCTTTGAAACCATTTCACATAAGTTGGACAACCCCTTATCTTAACATACTTAAGATTAGGAATCCTCCCTGTCTATAACTTTTATGGAGTCTTGGGGCTGGATTTTGAGGTTACCTTTTTCGTAGATATGCAACCATTTCCAGGGCATGACCCAAGAAGGATACAGGAATGTCGGTAAAATCATTATGGACCGTACCATGTCCAACAACGTACGATTTTTTTTCCAGATACATCAATCAATTATTGCGTATCAGGAGGTGTCCTTTGTGAGAAAACCATTTGAGATGATCTAGAAACTCATTGCACAAGTATTCCTTCCTTGATCTAATCAAAGAATTTTAATACTTTTCAAATTAGTTTCACTTTTGAATTCTTTGAACCTTTCAAATAATTCATACTTGTATTTCATCATGTACAAACATTCAACTCTTTGAATGATCATCTCCTTTTCTTATACTAGTTCAATTTGAAAAATAATTTTTCATGTTAGTCAAGTACACAAAATCCATTAAGTAATATTACAGTTCTATAAAACATTATTATTATAAATAGAACAAAAATTGTTCTTAAATATAATACCAAAGATTTCATTGTCTAACAACAAAACAGAAATAATGTTTCTAACAAGTACTAGAGTACAATAACAATTTATTGATTTAAAGATTTGCCCAAAGGCATTGCTAAACTATAAGTTCCTATGGCTAATGCAGTAACCTTTGCTTCGTTTACCAGACATAGGATTACTTATCCTTTGTTTAGCTTTCTACTTCTGCTTGGTCCCTTCATAAATCTATATTTATTATAACCAAAGTCGGCATCCAATACCCAAGTAGAACCTTGAATTAAAGAAAAAATTTATTTTAAATCATGAACAAAATTGTATTTGTAACCGAAACTTCACTAAGCTTCTTTTGGTTTAGCCTCTGCAAGATGCTTCTTGCAGTTTCTTTCCAGTGTCCAGGCTTATTACAGTGGAAGCAAACTCTTTTGCTATCTGTAATAGTTTTGTTCTTATTATCCTTGTTTTTGCCTTTTCTATTTACCTTCTTAGAATCGTTCTTCTATTTAGAAGATCTTTTGGCCCCTACCAGTAAGACATGGTCTTTCTTGGTTGAAAAGTGACTCTCAACATTTTTCAACATATTAAGCAAATCAGCGAGGCTGATATCTAGCTTGTTCATATGAAAAATTCACAACAATTGTGAAAGGAGTCCGTGAGTGAGTGCAAGATCAAATCTTGGCTCAACTCTCCATCCATGACAAAACCTGTTGTCCTAATTCTTCAATCAAATTGATCATGTTTAGGAAAAGTGTCTGTACTGTAGTGTCGTTGGTCATTCTAGATCGGAAGTGCTCCTTAGATATATGATATCTATTAGTCCTACTTTCCTCACCTTCAACTACTTAACGTGTAGGAGTATAGTAGGAGCATCCATAGTTTCATGCTGACGCTGAAGCTCGTTACGCATGGATGCGGGCATGATGCATTGAACCAACTGTGCATCATCTTGCCACTTTCTAAAAGTAGCAATATCTTCCTCAGAGGTATTGTCATTTCAAATGTATATAGCCTTGTGTGTGCACAACAAACTATATATAAATAAATAGGTAGACAACTCTTGTCAATTACATCAACTATGCAACTCCTTGTATTTTACCTCTTAAATCATAATGGTCAAGTGTGTGCACATCCGAACTAAAATAATTTAAGTTAAGTCAGACCCAACATTTCTATATAAGTGAAGAGAAAACTACAGCCCTCGTGTGTGCACAACAAAGCAGTAATGTTCAATTATTTATAAACATCATATGTAATAAAAATAACATCTTAAATATTTAATACCTGCCTTGTGTGTGCACAACAAACTCATATTAAATATTCAATACTCTATTGTTCTTATCATGCTAGAAGGCGACGTTCGATATTCCAAATATCTTTGAACGTTACAACTTAATATAAAATATTTGAGGGGTTTGTTATTAATTTGTCTCATCTTGTTTAGCGCACATGCACACATATATATATATATATATATATATATATATATATATATATATATATATATATATATATATATAAGCATGCACATATAGAATACTATATTCTACCCGGATTGATTATGAACTTTTATTCTAGTTTGGTTCACTAGAGCCACCAAGTGAACCAAAAGGTCAAACCCTAGGGGTGCAAGAATTAATATTTAAATATAACTATTACATTTAAACCCGGGCTCCATTACAAATGGGTCTTCAAGCACTCCTTGCTCCTTGATCTCTAATTTTTCAAAATAATTCTAACTATTCCTATTATAAAACTATTTAAAATAAAAAGAAACCTTGATCAGCAGTCAAGTGAAAGTACATAGGAGGGAGTTAGAATTTACATTAAGAAAAAATTAGATAAGACGAGGTACGCATACCCTATTTAATTAACACATACATTCATGCATCCAACTAAAATAAAATCTAATCATATTAGTCAATAGTCCATAATCAATCCCATTTATTTTCATATCCATCAATAAATAAATTCATCTCATGAATAATAAACATTAAATATATATTGATATCATTTAATAGGCAAATTTAGTTAGCATAAAATCTAATTTTGAATTAAAATAAACTCCTTTATTTTAATCCAAATTTAAATCAAAATAAACCTCTTTTATTTTAATTTATCAAATTCTTTAATCAAAATAAACTCATTTATTTTAATTAATTATGGAATCCAATTCCAAGTAAAAAAAACTCCTTTATTAAAGGAAATACGGATTCTCTTTCCTATTCACAAAAAAACTCTTTTATTTTGAATAATATGAAATCTTATTCCTTATTTAAATAAACTCCTTTATTTAAGGAAATACGGATTCTCTTTCCTATTCACAAATAAACTCCTTTATTTTGAACATTATGAAATCTTATTTCATATATAAATAAACTCCTTTATTTAAGAAAATATGGAATTCAATTTCAACTCCAATTAGTTATCATGGAATCCAATTCTAACTCTAATTAGTTAGCATGAAATCTAATTTTAAAATTAAAATAAACTTTTTATTTTAAAATTAAAAAAGAATTTATTTTAATTATAAAATTATTAAGAATATTATATATATATATATATATATATATATATATATATATATATATATATATATATATATATATATATATATATTTAATATTCTTAACATGTAATCAAAAGTGATCAGGAGAGGTTATCAGGAAAAGTGATTTAGAAAAGTACCGAATATAAAAGAAATCATGACTTGGGAACCTTTGACAGTTAACTATCATTCACCTATTTCAACAGTCCGCAATTTAGGAATTGATTACCGTTTTTTTTTAAAATTTTATACAATAAAATTATGCCCAATTAAATTATTCTGAACACATATCAATATACATATTAAATTAAAATAATTAATAATTCGCATAAAAGTTTGGCTCTGATACCACTGTTAGATTTGTAATATTCATGAACGCAATCAAATTGCACAAATTAAGCAGAAGCATTGAAAATTAGATTTTTAAAATTTTTACAAACCATATACCCAGATCATCCTTTATGCACAATTATTTATTAAACAAAAAGATATGAAGAACAAGAATCATACCCTTGAAGATTCGAGCTTCCTCAGGTACAAGTTCACCTTCAATCCTTTTCGCGTTCAACTTGAATCCACCAAATTTGGTTCTTTCCTTTGATCAACGTTAGTCACCCAAGTGTTTGGCCTCTAGACCAAGAAAGAATAAAGATTCAAGAAGATGAGTGTTTGACAAAATCCTATTTTTTCTATCTCTCATAGAAAAAGATGTACACTCCAATAATTGAAATCACGTATATAGGTATCTGATATAAGACTCCTCTTATAAAGATATCATTTAACTCCTTCTAATCTAATTAGAAAATAGGGTATTATTTAATTAATTAAATTTTTTTAATTAATTAAGCTCCCTAATCTTATTAGGGATAATTAATTAAACTCTTTTAATTAATTTAACCTCCTAATCTTATTAGGATTATATGAGAGTACTTTTATTAATTAATTCACAAACTCCTTTAGGAATTAAACAATAATAATAATAATAGTAATAATAATAATAAAACTCCTCTTATTAACTTATATTTAATATTTCCAAAATATTTAATAATAAATATAAAGCTATTTAATTTATTCTATCACCATAGATTAAATTAAATATACTTAACTTATTATTACGATTATGCCATTAACTTCTTAAATAATTATTCTTCCTTTTATGGTGTGACCCTTTAGGTTCTTCATATTAAACCAGTTGTGAATAAATCAATTAGAACAATTCTAATCTTATTTAAATAAATAAATTAAATAATTTATTTATTTAAATAAATAATATTTATTCTATAATAGGGATAAGTCTCCCTAGCGATCAACGACTTTTCAGATAATATAGATTTCAACATTGATCATAAAAGAACCTTTGAGTAAATAGTTACCGTACAATTCAATCCTTCCACCATATAATGTCCCAATTAAATATAAGACATGAAATTACTGTCAAGTCTTATTTTATTTAATTATATGTATTTTGACTCTTAAATGCACAACTCCAAATAATGTAAATTAGAAACTCCTTTCTAATTTCATTCTGCCTTGGCCAAGGACTACTGAGTTGTCATTTATCGAATCACATAGGACATTTCTCTTCTTTTACTAGAAGTGGTAGATTCTTTATTGATCATACATTATCTCCATGTACAACTTATTATACCCAAGCATACCCTTTGATATACCCTAAGGGTCTTAAGGAATAAGTCAAAGTATAACTCATCATACACAAGATACTATGATGATCTCAAGTCCAAGGATCACTTGTACTACTATCACTACAGGAATTCCTATTGACAGGCAAGTAAAACTCCATTAGGTATTCCTTAGCGAGCCACGTTCAGTGAACTTATTCTCTAATAAGCACCTACATACTTGCTTTAGTGTCTCCATACAAATGATCATGAGATCAATCATCCTCATCCAATGAGCAAGCAATGTATGTACCAATCTATCTGAATTCACTAATCCCCAATTTAGTTATCCAACGATTGGGAACTGTTTTAGTTTTAAGCTTTCTAAGAATTTAGATATCATTAGAATGATCATCATCATTATTCTAAAAGCATTGCTTAAAACTATGGGTTTATCACATATTATAAAACAGCATCATGTAGATAATTAAAAGCATTTAATAAATTAATACTTTTTATTAACAAATGAATAAGATTGTTACAAAGTATATGCTTTATCATCAAACATGATTGGCTTGTGTGCATACTACTTTCAATTAAGACGAATACGTCAGATATAGGAAAAGTCAGAGCCAAGTTCAGCTTGGGATAATATGTGCAGATAAATGTAATAGTAATGTATGATAATAATGTTTTATGTTAGATAGTTTATGATTTGTGTATAACACTACAAGAAAAAGGCTTAACAGCGACCAAGACTATCCGCGACTGCATATCCGGTCGCTGATACTATTTATAGCGACCGACATCTGCGACCGTACCTTAAAGTAGTCGCTAAATACTATCCGCGACCGCATGCGGTCGCTGAGAAGTCGCTATTACAAATTTACCTCGTAAAATTTGGCACGAAATGTTGGCGCCAAGGTTTTGTGCGACCACTTAACATCTGTGACCGCATGCGGTCGCTGATAAGTCCATGTCATTAAAATTCAGCGACCGCAGATGGTCGCTGATGGCGGTCGCTGATCAATCTAAAAGAAATCAATAACAGGTCTTTCGCTCGACACAGAAGACGGAAGAAAAAAAGAAGAAGAGAGGGAGCTCAGCATAGAGAGAAGAGGGAGAAGAGGGAGAAAAGGGGGAGAAGAGATGGAGAAGGAGAAGTTGACCGCAACACCAGCCAGCCACCAGCCAGCCACCAGCCAGCCGCCGTCCCCACCAAACACTGGTACGTACTTTTCATTTTAGGTTTTCTTAATATAAATTCTCTCTTCTTCTTCTTCCTAATGAAATTGAGAAGCCGTCGCTAGTCAAGCAACTGATTCATTTTATCGTCACTTTTAGGTAATAATGTTTCCGTTGAATTTCCTTATAAGATTTCATTTTTAAGTAAAATAAATTTTAATATTTGGTGTGTTTTGTTTGCTAGAGAATAATCATTCATATGAATAATCATTTGTTTTTCGGAAGCATCTGAATTGGTTTAGAAGATTTATTGTTAGAGACTTGAATTTTAGTTAGTTAGATGTTACCAAGGACAGTAATTTTCTAACAATACCTTCCATCCGTCCTACAAAAAGAGTCCCAATTTGTGAATTTTGTAAATATTAAGACTGTGTATTTATTTTATGTTTGACCCTACAAATATAAGTAGTTAGTTAAGTAGTGGTAGGCTGGTAGCATGGTAAAGAAATTATGCGAAAAAACCTAAGAATATTGGGTTATTTTATATTACTATCAATCCTCTACCTAAAATTTATTGAAAACTACATCCTAAAACTCGAAATAATATTACTTCAACTGAAGTTGGGATAGCTTAAAGTTTTTTGTGAAGAAGAGCAAGGGGGTAAACCTTGTAAACTTTCATGAATCAATGAATTCAATTCTTCAAGTAATTGTTCGATTTGATTGGAAATTTTTATATTTCTCTTGGTTTGTGTCTTGGGTGCCTAGAAATGTCCATATATGCATACTAGTTACTGATTAAATTAAAAGATGAACAGAAGTTATACTTTCTTTGTCTGAAAATTGGACTTCAATTTCTCCTTTATGATGTCCAAAAATGAGGCTACTGTTAAAATTAATGTGCTTCATTCATCATTGTTTGATTATGATGTTGACAATTGGTTATGTTAATGTTGAAAATATTAACTTTCTAAATATTTGACTTTTGATGGTGGATTATCATTTTGAGGCAAAGAGAGAGTATAAATTTAGTAAGGCATAAGAGTATAAATTTTGATAGTCGATATTGACCTCCATAGGTCTGCGTACTCCAACGAACCGTTTGTATTACCAACTCAAACAATACAAGTATACTACACTCCTAGTCCAGTTAGGAAAAGGGATAGACCGCCTACAGATTGGCAAGTTATAATTCATACTCCCACGCGTAGTCGTGTCCAAGTAATAGACGGGGATTTCTACCAAGAGGAAATGCTTCAGAGACCTCCTATAATAAATATAGAGGACAACAATGATGTAATCCAGTTAGAGGGTGGAGATGAACCCGATGAATTGGATCCCGAGACAGTTATTGTGCAAGATGACAGTGATATTGAGGAAGAGTTATTGACTGACACTGACACAGAATATGAAGAAGATGGTTATAAATCTCCGATACTTGTACAGAATGATTCTGACTCATCAGACAACGATTTTCATTAAAATGTATGTTTAGTTTTAATTGTACAAAATGTATGTTTATGTTCATTTTCATGTTTAGTTCATAATTATGTACCTTTCATTTATGTTCTCTATATAGGAATGTTCTCTATATCTTTAACTATATCATTTGTAGTTGTTGTAGTTAACTATTTTGCAGTCATGTTTATGTACCTTTCACTTATGGTAATCGTAGTTAACTATTTCATACAATTAATTGTCATTCATAATTTCATACTAACATCCTAATTTTTTTAATTTATAGATGTCTTCTGAACCTGTTACACGAAAGCACGGGTTGGGTCGGGGCCCTAATCATGTGCCGAAGGCCCCGGCTAATCCGGATGATCGCATTCTTATACAGATCCGTCCTCCTCCAGAAAGCACGTAAGTTAAACATCATGTATATATAAGGGTTTAATATTTCCATTGTTATAAATATATTTTAATGTAAATTATTGTATATTGTAGTGATTTTCAAGATAGTAAAATTGTGAAGTGCATTTCACAATTATGCTTACAGAACTGGCCTACGCCAGTGATTACATGGGCGAGCACACCTCTCGCCCATAAGAATGCAGTTTGGGCTGAATTTCAGGTATATTTATTTAATCACTCTGATAGATAATACATAGTTAATCAACTAATAGTTTAGTAATGTTGGATTATGGTAATATAATAGTTTTAATATTATTATTGTTGTTTTATTTGCAGAAGCGGTATAGATGGGACGACGCACATGCATCAGTTATTCAGGCACTGTTCTGGCACAAGTGCGCCGTTCGGACTAAAGATAATCTAAACAAAGAACGACAGAAAGCCCTGCACAATGCTGAGATTGACCATCTAGGACAGGGTGAGCAATATATGCATGAGCATTGCCCCTGGTGGTGCGCACATCCCATATGGGTGCAGATGTGTGAGCAGTGGAGAGCTGAGAGCTGGGTCAAGAGACGTAATACTGCCACCTCGAACAGATCCTCAGGTGTATCTGAAGGTGAAAAGGAAAAAGGCACGTACAAGGGTGGCAGTATATCTCAGCTGCAACATATTGCTGCTAGGGTACGTATGTATAACAAGCTTATTGGCTTAGTTATTTGTCTTTATGTTTACAGTCATGTTTTGTAGCTAAAATATCATATGTTTACATATTAATATAAGAACATAAACTGTAGGAGCCTGAGTCTCAAGGTCAACCTATCAATTGGTTGGATGTGTATGTGGCCACCCGTGATGGTCTGCCTGATGCTGTTCAGATAGCGGTAATAAGTTAACTTTAAACATATTATAGTCATATTTTTTTAGCATTTCGTATTTATTTTTAACTATTTATTTGTTGACCTTCTGACAGGACACTTATAAGGGCTTAATGAACGAGCGCTATCCTGAAGGCACCCCGCGTCCGGCGATTGATCAAGAATTGTGGGAGAGGGCGTCCGTCGTGAAGAAAAATTATGTTAAAGGCCAAGGACAAAGACGACGCCCGACCATCAGTGGCACATGCAGCTCTGCTACCCAGTCTACACAGTCTACACAGTCATCAGGTCATCCAGCCTATCATACTCCTGCAGACTGTGTGAGAGCGATATGTCAAAATCGTGATCTTCTTCTTATACTGGGCGGGCATCTGCATTCTCTGAATCCTGATGACTTGGCGAAGGCAGTGGTGGAAGCAGCAGCATCACAGCATCAGGGTGGCGACCAGGTACTTTTAATGTTTCATTACGTACATTGTCTATTATTTAGCTTTCCCCAAGTCATAGCAGTATCAACACATGTAACATATATGTTTTATTCTTTTGTTAATTACAGGGTGCTAATTTGAATGATCCATGAAGAGCTAGACCAGTCATGCATGTTAGATTTGTAAAGCCTTGTTAGACTTGTTTTTTAGATTTTTAAAGCCTTGTAATCTTTTAAACTACTTATCTTTGGACTGTATTGGTTTACGATTCTATTATATGGATGTTTACGATTGTATTGTGTTGTGTTGATTTAGATTCATTCTTTGGACTGTATGTATGGATGGATGTTTATCATATAGTAGTTATCATGGATGGATGGATGGATGCTTATATATACTGCTGTGTGTTGGGATAAAAAGCAGGTACAAAGCAGGTTATTTTTGGGAAATCAATAAAACTGGAAAAATATTAAAAAAAAAAAAATCAGCGACCGTACGCGGTCGCTGATACAGTATTAGCGACCGAGTAAGGTGCTTCTACTTCAGCGACCGCTTGCGGTCGCTATTACCGGTCGCTGACACGTGTGCCACATCACGTCTGACACATGACTCAGCATGAATCAGAATAGCGACAGCTGAGGTCGCTGATTGCGGTCGCTAAAAATGCGGTCGCTATTCTTGGTCGCTGATGTCATTTTAGCGACAAGATTTTCTGCGACTACAATTAGCGGCTGCATCCGGTCACTGATACCCATCTGCGACTATATGCGGTCGCAGATGTGCGGTCGCTGATAAGCCTTTTTGTTGTAGTGTAAGTTAAGGTTATTCGACCTTAGGGAATAGTGTATAAATGTATTATATAAACAAATTATGTTTACATCTTCTGTAATAGTTATAGAATGATTGAATCGGATCCGTGGTGATTCGAGACCCGGATTCGGGGCTTTCACAAAATTAAATAATTTAATTGCAATTTCGAAACCCTAAAATAGGATCCATGCGAAAACCAAATTAATTCAGTGGTTAGAAATTTATACTGATTATTGAAGCTAGAATCGATGCGATCGAATCTCCAACGCAATCCAAACAAGCTGTGTCTCTACGGTATCCACACGAACGCTCCGCGAATCGTCGTACGATCTGCAGAAAAAGGAACCGCGGTACTAGCTACCAAGGATGAGAATTTTTGAAACTATTTTTCTCTAGTCTCTCTCTAAGAGCGACTAGGGCTTTTGTTAATGATTATTCTTCCTAAATGGCTGATATATTTTATATATCGCAGTTAGAAGGAATTAATCAAAACCTAATATAATTAAAATCCGAATTTATATATATATATATATATATATATATATATATATATATATATATATATATAAATTATCCTTTTAATTTAAATTCGTGATTTAAATACTATCAATCATATTGATATATTTAAATCCTTACAATTTAAATTAATTCCCTTTTAAATTACGTTCTATGTGTGTGACCCTATAGGTTATTATTACGTTGGCAATAATTTAAATCATATTATAAAATTATAAACAGTAAGCGGCATCTAGTAATGCATCACTGCTACCCAAGTAATAATAAGATCGATGATTAAATGTAACCTTTTCATGACTAATGTTTCAATGTAATTTAATCCTTTTAACTTTGACATCCTAGATTAAACTCGAGTCATGGAATGTGTCATACTCTTCATAATTTAATCTGAGTTTTCTTGATCAATGAGTAGACTATATGAAATAAATCACTATTTGAGCATGACCATGTATTTCATAGTCCTACTCAATCAAGAGGCCTATGGATATCACCCCTATTATATAGGAGGGTTAAATTCAATCTAGATCACTCATATTCCTCATACGATTCATGATGTATCCAATAATCACTTTTATAGTTCACCCTATTAAAGGTGACCTTTGATGATATCAAAGTACATAAATTCTCGTGTAGTAATATAGTGATTTCAGGTCGAAGGATCATTACATCATTGTCACTATGAGAATTACTAATGACACTTCACATAATGCTCCACATAGAATTCTCATGGTGGGTCTGTCCGGTACATCGTTCTCTAACATGTACCTATGCATTGACTCAATATCTCATATATTTATGACCAATGAGATTTGGTCATTAGTCAATCCACATGCTAGTCTCAATGTATCATTGTTGTCCCATGAACAATGATACTCGACTAGGGACATTTAAGAACAATGATACTAATTGTAATTATATAATCTTATGTTCAAGTCACTTACTTGAAGCTATATAATTTGTATCACTATTCTAAGAACTTTTATTATGTTAACATTTATATAACGCAGTAAATAAAACCATAATAAAATCATTCATTTATTCAATCAAATATAATATCAAAGTTTTAAAAAATTATATCAAATAGGAATAAACTCTAACATGGTCAGCCAGACCCAATGAAGAACTGTTACAGCATAGCTTGGAGAATGTTAATTTAACATATTTTAGTTATTGTAAAAGGGCCTAATGCATGCTGTAAGACGTAATAACATATAGTAATCACAATGTTAAAACTAAAGATTATGAACTAATAAGTTATGAAACTTTGTAACGTGATGTCATGAGAATTTGTGCTGATATGCAATCACCATGTTGGGTACTGTTATATAATTAGGAGTGCGGATTTATGGTACATGAATGATTAAAATAATCAGGTCTTAAGTTAGAGACTATAGACTTGACTAAAATGAGAAGTAAGCCCATGAAGTTAGTTTTAATATAATTAAATGGTATTGTGATCTTAATAGTATATGTAGGGTATTTGGCGAACGTTTGTAGTAATTGTGTAGCTTACACACGAGGCAAGTTTCCTAACTTCATTCTCTTTATTATGAATGCAAGTTTCTTAAACTCTAATCTTATGTTAAGCAAATTTCTTGGTTCCATCTTGTTTATGATTATGCAAGCTCTTGTGTTCTAATCCTTTTACATTGAGAAAGTCTCATATTTCTAATGTAATATTATAATGCAAGTTTCCTAAAACTTGTATTTACGTTGAGCAAGTTCCTAATATTTGTTCTTGTCATTCAAAGCATAAACTATTTAACTTCATTTTTCCAAATGAGATTTCCTAACTCTTTTGGATGTAACACTTTGCATATATACCAAGTCTATTCAATTGTATATTGTCATTATTCGATCTTTGACTTAAGCATCATTGTTCAAGTCTATATTATTGTGTTGAACCTTCGAATAGCAAGCAAGCTCTTATTGATTGGACAACTCTTTAATTGATGAGTGTTCTAAAATTCTAGAACCACTGATAAGCTAGTTCCAAACTAAACTTTCTTTAGTGTGGAAAATCCTAAAGTTAAACTTAGATGAACAACCCTAACATAAGGGATTATGTATGCGTTAGCGTTTAGATGTTTGTGCACAATATATGGTACGAAAGGGCTAATCCCCCTAAGCACGACATTAAAAGTATGTATAGTCTAATGACTATTAAAGGTTGAAGTAGAAATACTTAATAACCTTGGGACATAGTTCATGGTCTTAAAGACCTTCAGATATAAATCTCGAACTTGTTTACTAATTTTGTCTCGAAGAGAAAATTCTTAAATATTTAGTATTCATTGCTTACTCTCATATTATTGCTATTATCACTCTTTATATCAGTGAGCAATTATTTGCTCACTCTTGCATTTAACATTGCTCCTAAAGTTGAAAAATTTGATGAGCCGTCTACTAGCGAAGGCAAGGGCAAGATGTCCAAATGATGAAGACCTGTTTGATTTTTATTTAGTAGACTTCTGTTATGAGACTTATGTTATTATGTGATGTATTATGCAGACTTATGTAATAATTAAATGTTAGATTACCTGGGAATGTTTTAAGTTGATGTACCCTTTAATGGGGAAGATATTTGTTTAAGTTATTTAACTTATATATTTATCCTTGTTTATGGGTAGTTAGATGTAAATATTTTGGAAAGTGAGCACCAAATCCTGTGGGAATGAAGTACACGAATTTGGGGGTATCACAGAGACATTGTCAACTATCATTTACTTGTTTCTAGGTTTATAAAAAATTATGAAGAATGCTGGTGGGCACATGGTCAGAGAAGAGATAGTGGTACATCACACGTACACAATCCGGGGTACCCATCGTATGAATAAAATGGTTCATGATATTGCATGGCCGAATTTTTATTGGGAACAAGGTAGAGAGCAACCTATGAATTCTGATGCCGAAGCGTTCTTTAAGTTGTTAGATGAGGGTAGCAAGCCATTGTGGCATAGTTGCACCAAGCACACTACATTGTCTGTAGTGGCGACATTACTTAACATCAAGGTTGATTACAACATGAGCCATGAGTGTTTTGAGTTACTTTTGAAGGCTATTAAAAGTATGTTGTCCGAGGGAGAAAAATTGCCCGGAAACTACTACTATTGTAAGAAAATGGTAAAGAGGTTGGGTCTTGGATACCAAAAGATCAATGCATGTCCAAACGATTGCATGTTATTTTATAAAGAAGATGAACATGAGACAAGGTGCACATTTTGCAGTCATGATCGGTTTAGGCCTAATAAAGAAGGTGTGACAAAATAAATAAATAAATATACCTTTTAAGATTTTAAGGTATTTTCCAATTACACATCGACTAAAAAGATTGTACATGTCTTCCAGAACAACTGAACATATGACTTGGCATGCGAAATCTCAAGCTAAAGATGGGGAACTAAACCATCCCGCAGATGGGCAGGCTTGGAAAGATTTTAACTTGGCACATCCTAGGTTTGCATTGGAACCTATGAATGTGAGGCTTGGATTGTCCACTAATGGTTTCAACCCATTCAGCCACTCTGATATTCCGTACTCCTGTTGGCATGTGATTGTTACTCCTTACAACTTGCGTCCTTGGATGTGTATGAAACAACCATACTTATTTCTTTCACTTGTGATTCCTGGTCTCAAGCTTCCTGGAAAGAACCTAAATATTTACTTAAGACCTCTGATAGACTAGTTGATGGTATTATGGGAGGATGGAGTACAGACTTGGGATGTTTTCTCAAAAACAAATTTTAACCTTAGGGCTGCGGTTATGTGGATTATAAGTGACTTCCCTGCTTACGGTATGTTAGCTGGATGGAGTACACACGGTAAGTTGGCTTGTTCGTATTGTATAGAGCGTACAAAGTCTTTCAATCTATCAAAAGGTAGAATTCCTTGTTGGTTTGATTGTCATCATCGTTTCTTGCCTGTAGATCACCCATTTTGAAGAAACAGAAAACACTTCAGGAAAGGAAAAGTAGACAATGATATGCCTGCACCGCGATTATCGGGGATGGAGATGCGTGACCATGTGATAAGATTGTCATTTATCCCATTCAAAAAGACTATTGCTTCAAACACAACTGATGGGTTTTGCGAGTCTCATAATTGGGTTCGCAAAAGTATCTTTTGGGAACTGCCTTAATATTGGTCTACAAATTTGATTCGGAATAATCTAGATGTGATGCATATTGAGAAGAATGTGTTTGACAATGTGTTTAACACCATGATGAGTGTTGCGGGAAAGACGAAAGATAATGATAAAGCATGGTTGGACATGAAAGATATTTGTAAGCGTCCTAGATTAGAACTTTATAAAGCTGCAATTGGTTAGATGTTCAAACTGCATGCAAGGTACACATTGTCCAAGAAGCAGGTTGAAGATGTGTGCACATGGATTAAGTCTCTCAAACTACCATATGGATATGCGTCAAACATTGCAAGGTGTGCTACGGGTGGAAAATTACAAGGGTTGAAGAGTCATGATTGTCATATGTTCATAGAGAGATTCATGCCTATAGCATTTCGGGATATGCTTGATAAACCAATATGGGATGTTTTGACTGATCTTAGTTAATTTTTCAGAGACTTGTGTTCCAAAATATTAAATGAGAAGGACATGTTAGTACTTGAGAAGAACATCATTGAGATCACGTGTAAGCTTGAAAAAATATTTGCGCCTGGTTTTTTTGACTCCATGGAGCATTTGTAAATCCATCTTCCCTATGAAGCTCGTGTTGGAGATCCAGTTAAATATAGATGGATGTAGCCTTCCGAGAGGGTGATGGGAAACCTTTAGAGGAAGATGAAAATAGAGCTTATGTCGAGGGGTCGATATATGAGTCATACAGTTTCAATGAGATATCTACGTTTATCTCATACTATTTTCCCAATGAAGTCTTGACAAAGGCCAATCGAGTCCCGAGATATGATGATGGAGGTAATGATGAACTAAATGGTTGACTTTTTGTATTTGGCCTGTCGGGTCGCGCTTATGGAAAAGGGAAGCGCATATTTCTCTCTGAACAGGATTTACATGTTGCATATACTTCATTAATTTATGACATCATTTAATGTAATAGAGTTTTTGTAGGCTCTTACTGAGGGAACGATTCTAGATAATGTACAAGTCCTAACTATGGGCCCAGACAAGGACCAAGTCAGTCGTAATGGTTACAAGATCAATGGTTGTGAATTTTATAAAAAGGCATATGCTCCCGGTAAAAGAACAACAAACACTGGATTGTGTGTCCAAGGAGATTGTTACAATGAGCTTGATCGTGCCTTTTATGGGGAGTTGGAGGAAATCATAGAGTTGTCGTACAAGGGCACTTACGGGGGTCAGATTTACTTGTTCAAGTGTCATTGGTTTCACATAGAAAAAGGGATACGTGTTGATCGACATGGAATCGTCGATATTGACGTCCATAGGTTTGTGTACGCCAATGAACCATTTTTTTTTGCCAACTCAAACAGTACAAGTATACTACACTCATACTCCTGTTAGGAAAAGGGATAGACCGTCTGCAGATTGGCAAGTTGTAATTCATACTCCCACGCCCAGTCGTGTATAATTAGTAGACGAAGATTTCTACCAAGAGGAGATGCTTCATAGACCTACACCAATAAATGTGGAGGATGTAATGACCGAGAAATTCAAATCCATTGTAAAATAATTTTATTTAATTAAATAATGAATAAAATTATTATATTTGTTATTATTATGTGTTAGTAAGATGAATGTCATTCTATAACCTAGAAACGCCAGAAAGTCATAGTATTTTAACTACGCGAAGGAATTAAAGTGTTTAAATTTCCTAGACGAAAATAAAAGCTTTCCGAGAAATTTTACGAAAAACACTATTCATTGATTTCCGCTCGGGAATTATTTTTGAACTTCCGAGAAATACATAACGATAGAATATCGAGGGGAAATGGATTATGTAATAATAATTCAAGTATGAAAAACGTAATTTTTCGCCTGCAGACTTAATTTGAGAACGTTAGGAAAAATAAAGTGTTAACTAATTAAAGCGTTGATCGTATGATATGTATGTATTGTACGAGGTAAGGAATACGAGTATGATACATAGTATTATACGAGTATGTATGAATGATGGTATATCGTATATTATGAATTAGTATACGAGTTAGAATACGAGAATAATACATAAACAATACGTTATAAGGCTTTAAGTCTAAGGATATGGACTTGTTGGATTTTGTAGGAAGTGAAAGTCCAATGAGAATTAATATGAAAGCCCAAAGATTTGTTAATAAAAGCCCAAGTGGTTATTAATCTAAAGTCTAAAGTAATTTAATGAAATCCCAAAAGCTTAAGTAAAGTAATTAAACCTAAGCATAAATTATTGATCCAATGGGTTAGGGTTGTAACAATCCAGATTTTTAATTAAATATTTAAATATTTATTAAATTATATAAATATTTAATGATTGTGTTTATCGTTGAATAAGTATTTGTTTAATTGATTAGATGTGATTTGATTATTTATTTGTTTAATAAATAATTAATGAGTTAAGAAAAGTAATTATTTTGAAATAGTAATCTAATTTAATTTAATAATTAAGCTAGAGAGTTTATAATGATTAAATAGATTATTATATTATGCAATGAATTATTATTAGAATTAATTAAATTAAGTATGAAAACTTAATTAATTAGAAGTGTGACAAATAACTATATTATAAGTGGTTATTAAAAGAAATTAAAGTAGTTTTAATTTATTTTGCCAAACAAGGCTTAAATATATTAAGTCTTTAATTTTAAAGAGTTTTGCCAAACAGAGCCTTATGACTTTTGGATTTTTAAATTTGATTTATTAAATATAAATTAAATAAATAAAATATAAATAATATATATAATAATTTTATAACTGATAATTGATTAGGGTCAATTATTATAATGTCAGTTTTTTTTTTTAAAAAACGTCTGCATTAGTTTTATGTTGTGTTACGTATATTGTATTTGGTTAAGTCTGAGAAAGGAAAAAGGGAAGTGTTTAAGGAAAGAAAAGAGTCTGAGAAATTTCAGAGAGAGCATTTGACAAAGGACTGAGATTTCAAAAGTTAGTTCAGAGTAGCGATTCTCAGTGAATGGTTTTTCTAAAAGCAAGTGAAGGTATGTTATATAAAACCTAAAACATATTACGGTATCAAAGCTGTAGGTTATAAACCTTAGGTAGGAGTACCGTAGGCTATAACCTTAGAGAAGAGAGGTGAATATAATGAAAGAATAAGCTCAAATAGAGTTTGAACAATAAGAAGTAATTTAAGCGATTTATAAGAGGGGATTTAAAACTTGCGTAAAAGGATTCAAAGAAGAATCTCGCAGAGTTATCAGGAATATGAATGTGGGGTTACCCAACTCCAATAATAAGGATGTAAGGTGATAATAAATAGACAATGTCTACAAAAAGATAATGATAAAGAAGTTATGAATAGAGAGTTATGTCTAAGTATGGTGCAATTGTACTCTTTAGTAGTTGATGTATGGTATCTGGGCTAAACGATTCCTTCATAGAGCGGAGGTATATACAAACTAGCAACTCGGAACCTAGTTTGTTGGTTGTTTGTGGGAAACCACTCAGCGTACCATATTGAAACTGTTAGAGGCTCGATGTGTACCAAGTGTAGAAATGGACACGTATGATGAGAGTTTAGAACTTGAATGAAATTTTGAGCGATGTAAATGAAGTTAGAAATTCTTAAAGGAAGAATTGTTTTATAAACAAGAAGATTCAAAGAAGAATCTTGAAGATATAAAGGTAAGAAATGGGAGTTTCCTAACTCCAATAGCCAAGATATCGAATAATGTCGTAAATGATGAAAAAGAGAAAGAATGAGGATCGTAAAACAAAACGATCACGAGTTAACAAAAGAATTTTAAGAGAGATAATTATAGAATAAGGTCACGACGTGATCTGTTTAAGTTATAAAAGAAAGATGGTCTGTAATGTTTGAATGATTATAGCTTAATGCTATGAAGATGGTGTACTATGAAATAGTACGAGATAACTCATGAGGAGTTATAGATGATGTGATACGAGGAATTCGTATCGAGCAAAGGGCAAGTTATAAAAGAAGATAGAGTTAGGTGGGATTTCAATAGAGGACTCCTGTGATGGCTGAGTTGTACAAATCTTTGTATGGGCGAGGGTTTTGTGCTTGCACTTAGTTTATCACAATGATAATCATTGGAATGTTTGTGTCGCGCTATTTGTTATATGCTTGTTGAGAAGGTGATTCTTTTCTCATGTGCATAACAGATAGGTAGAGTATAGTTAGAGAATATTATAAGGTTAAGTGCGAGTTCTTAAAACTCATACTTATGGTAGGTTCGTGACTCATAATTATATGGTATGTTTTTGAACCCCTCAGCGAATGGACGCCTATGGTCTGACTAGGATAAGTTCTTAAACTCATATGATTGTGGCAAGTTCCTGAACTCATAACGTGTGGTAAGTTTGATGAACTAGGGTATAATTAAGTGTGAATGGAGTATTGAGGATGATATGAATAGATAGACCTATGAAGCAATGGATCATTATAGAAAGTGGAGTTGATGGTGGAAGCACAGGTATTCTAAATCTACTAGCTATGCTAGACTTTCGAAATTTATTGACTTCGTGCTGATATTTACACTTTTATTTTCTTGAAAAATATTGGATCAAATGATGGAACCAATGAGTTTTAACAACAAATACTATTATTCGTATGTCTATGCTAATTACTTCGGCTAGACAAAAATGATTTGCAATATATCAAAATGTATTTTATATCATTAATGCATCATGTAACCTGGTGCAAAGATGATAAAAATGATGGAGTCATCAATGCAGTATTACCTAGTGTTGGATGTGATCTAAGGATCGTCAGCCCACTATGGTATGATGTAGTATGATAAAGTCACCAAATGACGGAATCCTCAACGAACTGAAAATATAGTGCGGTATCATGACGTCATAAAAAGATTTTTGAGATTTCTTTAATATATGAGAATACATATGTATGTATGTATATGTATATTTCGGTTAATGTCCGAGTTATTGTAGAGGTCTATGCTATTTGATTCAGCTAGACAAATATTAAAAGATGTTCATGAAATTCAAGAGTTTCTTGAGAGGTTATGCCAAACCAAATTATTTTGGTGCGGATTCAGATGTTGAAAAGCTGAGATGAACAACCCTTTTATAGGGGATTACGCGGAGGCGTTGAGATGTTTGTGCACAACACATTGTACGAAGGGCTGATCACCCTAACTACGAGGAGTCCCTATAGTCTTCTGACTGTTAAAGTTTAAGTTGAAAGATTACTTATAACTATGGACATACACATAGCGTTTAAATGTTTGTGCACACTACATCGTACGAAGGGCTTAACACCCTAAGTACGGGGGTCCTTATAGTCTTATGACTGTTAAAGTTGAAGTTAAAAGATTACTTGCAACTGTGGACATAGTTCGTGGTCTTATGACCCTCAGCATGATTTGGAATCTTTTAAAATTCCTGAGTTATTCAAACTACTTCCCAATTATTGAACAATTGTGGAAGATTCTTGTTATTCTGCAAGATGGAAGTGAAAAAGAAAAATATTCCTTAGAAAGAAGTAAGTCGTAGAATGCAACACTGAATGATGAATGTGTTGATTAAGTGAGAAAAGAGATTTTGAAATGAGAAGGGGATGAGTTATCAAAGAAATTTGTGAAATTTTTAATAGAAAAGTTTAATAATTGTAGAATGATCTTTGTGGAAGAAGTGGTTATAGAACTTAAGGAATGAATATAGTATTAACGTAAAATCTACTTTAATAGATGGAATGAATAAATATTAATTGATAAAATTTCGAGGACGAAATTCTTAGAGGAAAAAGTGAATGTAATATCCCGAGTGTTTATGATAGCGATTCCCGAGTGTTTATGATAACGATCCTTAGAAAAGGAAATGAATGGGTTAAAAGATATATAATACTCAAAATATAATTGAGTTCAAATGAAAGTTATGAAATGAAACCTAGAATTTGTTAGGTAATGAATGTAGTAGGAAATATAAAATCTATATTTAGATAAAATGATGAAATATTTCTCTGAGTCATCTGCATAATTTGTGTCTTCGATTCTGGGGATAGAATCTTTGTAAGTAGGGAAGATTGTAACAAATGAGTGGTTTGAGTTGTGATTCTGAGGACAGAATCCTTGTAAGGAGGGAATGATGTAACAATCCAGATTTTTAATTAAATATTTAAATATTTATTGAATTATATAAATATTTAATGATTGTGTTTATCGTTGAATAAGTATTTGTTTAATTGATTTGATGTGATTTGATTATTTATTTGTTTAATAAATAATTAATGAGTTAAGGAAAGTAATTATTTTGAAATAGTAATCTAATTTAATTTAATAATTAAGCTAGAGAGTTTATAATGATTAAATAGATTATTATATTATGCAATGAATTGTTATTAGAATTAATTAAATTAAGTATGAAAACTTAATTAATTAGAAGTGTGACAAATAACTATATTATAAGTGGTTATTAAAATAAATTAAAGTAGTTTTAATTTATTTTGCCAAACAAGGCTTAAATATATTAAGTCTTTAATTTTAAAGAGTTTTGCCATACGGAGCCTTATGACTTTTGGATTTTTAAATTTGATTTATTAAATATAAATTAAATAAATAAAATATGAATAATATATATAATAATTTTATAACTGATAATTGATTAGGGTCAATTATTATAATGTCAGTTTTTTTAAAAAAAACGTCTGCATTAGTTTTATGTTGTGTTACGTATATTGTATTTGGTTAAGTCTGAGAAAGGAAAAAGAGAAGTGTTTAAGGAAAGAAAAGAGTCTGAGAAATTTCAGAGAGAACATTTGACAAAGGACTGAGATTTCAAAAGTTAGTTCAGAGTAGCGATTCTCAGTGAATGGTTTTTCTAAAAGCAAGTGAAGGTATGTTATATAAAACCTAAAACATATTACGGTATAATTTTATTGAATATCACTGTGTATGTTATAAAGTTTTACAAAAATTGTATGGAAATCATGTTTTTATAATTATGTATGATATTATGTGTATTTGTAACTGTAATTGTTATATTAGCACATGTATGTATATATGAGAAGTATGCTAGCATTCACAGAGAGAAAATAATTGGTTTTACAGTGAAAACGTGTAAGAAATTGAGTTGTACAAAATCAAAGGTTATAGATATAATTGTACGCTAAATGTAAAATTGAAGTGTGATTATGTTAATTGGGTATGAATTTCAGAGAATCGTACTTTAAAGTAATCAAGTTTGAGTTATTATTGATATTACAGTGTTAAACAACGTTAACAATGGAGTTTTTCTTAAAAATAGTGTTTTCAAATAATGAAGTTTTCTAAAGTAGTTGTTTAATTGTTGGTAATTGTTATATGGATGATTGTTAAACGTTTTTGTGTAGTTGCGATGAAGGTATGGATGTTAATTAGTGTTAGAATTGAAGTAATAGACAAACAAATCAGTTGTTCTGTTCTTCGTGGTTGGGTTCTGCGAGTTTCGGCGCCCCAGCGTCAAAATTCACGCCCTAGCGCCAAAATTCGCGCCCCGACGCCAAAATTCGCGCCCCGGCGCCAGAAGTTGGCGCCCTGGCGCTGAAATTCGCCCCCCAGCGCCAATCTCACGCCCCAGCGCCACTTGTTGGCTTAGTCCTCGCGCCCCAGCACGGGGACAGAAGTCTGACCTGGACAGTTTTGACCTCCTGTAGTAAAATGGCCATAACTTCCTCATACGAACTCCGATTGAGGTGATTCAAGATGATCCGGAATGAGAACGAGTAGAACTACAACTTTCGTTCTTTACGTTTTTCAATTTAAGGTCATTAGGATGGGTCAAAATTGTCATCTTTAGGACTATTGTGTTTTTGGAGGCAATCGGAGGGTGTCGGGCATGCACATATGCATGTGTAGTGCTCCAGACCGTAAAAGATGATGTCATAAGTTATAAAATATGAATCTTAGTAAATATAATGATGCTTAACATTAATAAATAATGTATTACATAAGTTATAGAAGCATAGTAAGCATACACAAGAGAGGCAAATCAGGCGTGTGACGATTGAACGTCGAAACGCCGTGCCAAGTGTTAATGAACTTAAAAAGTGTTTCAATTCCATTGAAATGGATATTATAAGATATGGAATGGGTTTAATATAAAACCAATAAGTAGTCCTAGCAAGACTTAAGCACTTGAACTTCGAGTTTGACTAAGAAGAAATATATAGGAAAGATTATGAGATGTGGAGTAGAGTTTACATTACAATTGCTATGTGTTGTTATGTGACTAATAGTTGATGTGTATGATTATATAATTGTGTAGGGCACGTGAAGTGTAGATAACTGTAAGCTGTTAAGCTATTATTGGTAAACAACGATCAAGGCAAGTCTTTCGGTTCCTATTTTCTACGTGGACTTGATGAACTGTTTTAAATTGCATGATGTGTTATGCATGTTGAAATCATGAAATGTTAAAGTCAATATATGACTGCATTATTTTGGCTAAGTAATGAAGATTGAGTAAGGAACTCAATCTTTATATTTGTTATGTGAATTAAAAGCATGTATGCCATGTTACTTTAATGAGATGTATGTCGAGCATGTTATTATGTGATATATGATGCATGAAAACTGTTAGAATTTGATGGGTTGTCGAGCTCACTCTTGCAAATAAACACTTTTGCAGGTCAAGATTTTAAGGTAAAGATACGTGCTATGTGAGTTATAGAGATCTATATTCACGAAGATTACTTATGTTTTATGAGAAATGTATTTCATATTTTGAACGTAACATGTTGTTGAAATGTAAGTTGAGTTATCCAATGTATATGGATATTTAGTAATGATATAAGACTTTGTATAGTCATTTTGTTGTAATGATTCATGATATAAGATTGAATCAAAGAGATGTAATGTAATGGTTGCGATTCAGGGCAAGAAAGAAGGAAATGTATAAAAGTTTTAAATATTCCACAATTTTATTAAGTTTAGCATAGAATAATGATGTACTATTTAGAGGTTGAATGTATGGTTAACGACCGAAGTCGGGATTTTAATTGTATGGATTTTGGGGTCGTTACAAGGGTGATCCATGGGGCAACCCATGGTCATATGGTTGATCTTGGTGACTAAAAAAAATAGTGTGGTGATCAAGTAAATGAGGTAATGGCCAAGTAAAGTAAGTGGCTAGCAAGTTAACTTAATTAAGAAGTAAGGAATAGTAAGGAGGTGCTTAAGGAGGTGGGATGACATAATGACCAAATTACCCTAACTTAGGAAATCCTATAAATAGCAAGCTTAGGATTTCATTTGTTGTTTGTTAATTTTCACCAACAAGTTAAGTGCTTAAGTGTTAGAGAAAATAAGCAAGAAAAAGCTAGACTTCCATTATAAGAAAAGAAGAAGAAAGCTAGTTTATCAAGGGTAAGCCTCCTATGTTATTAATCTTACAACTCTTCTATGTTAGGTTGATAAGAGAATGAATAATCAATGGACTTAAGCCGATTAAGTCATGAATAAGTAATTCAAACTTAAATAAGTTATGAATTTATGAAGAACATATATGAACTTGTCATATGTTTACCTTAAGAAGTGTGTATGATAAGGAGATGTAGGAAGGTTGGTTAGAAGACTTAAATCATAATAAGGCATGAGGAATGAAATTGTATGTATTTTATACTTTAATAAGTTATAAGCTCACGAAGAATAAATAATAACTTATCATGAAAATAATTTGATGTAATATGTGTGTTAAGATGTCAATATGATGGATTGAATCCATTTGGAAAGATGAACAAATCCTAAGTAATGAAGTTATGCCGAAATTCACGCGATTGGACGATAATCGTCGAATTCGCAAAATTCTTGGAATGGAAGTCGAATTTTGATAGTAAGATTGGAAACATTGGTTTACGATGGAGACAAGTCTTATTTGGAATTATAGAGTTGTGGACTCAAAAATGATCGAATTCTGACTTAAAACGAAGGAACGAGTGTTAAACGTTCACGAACGTTTATCGTTTTCGTTAAAAATGGACTAATAGGTGAATTTTGAGTTAACGATGTTAAAAATGTAAAATTCTTATATGAACACGTAGAGTATATGATTTGTGATCTAATGGCTTTTGAACGAGCCAATTGGGACTTGAAATGATCAAATTTGGAGTCCGAGAAGTTCATAAAGTTAAAAATCTATCAAATTTTTCTAAGGCACAGAGTCCGCGCTGCAGTGCGACTCAAAGAATAAAGGTCCGCGCCGCAGCGTGAGGCCGAAACTATGATACACTGTTAGTTGGCGCCGCAGCGCGACATAGTGAAGAAAGTTTGGCGCCGCAGTGCCGAGACCGGGACTCGGGCACTGCATACTCGCGCCGCAGCACGAGTCCAAGAAGGGAAGCTGGCGCCGCAGCGCCAGCCTTAGGGTTTGTATAGAAATGAATGGTTATGAAGATAAAAAGAAAGACAGAGAAGAAGAATGGTTTGTATATAAATGAATGGTTTGTAACATTCTTAATTGATGTTAAAGACCTTAAGTACTGCAACTAAAGGTCGACAAAAGATTAATTAACTATCAGAGCCATGTAATGTGATAAGTCGGAACCAATAATAAACAATCTAATACATAATTAGATTGAGAAGAAGGGTAAGATTTGTTAGGAACCATGTATGTTCATTCATAACCTAATGTGTTATGTTATGTGACCATCTATTGTAAAGACATTAAAGACTTAAAGTGAACATGTAATAACAATAGTAGATGCTAAAGGCAAGTGTTCTAACCCTTGTTTCAGTTCAATCTGGACAAGCTTTGTGATTAATGTATTCTTACGCATGAATTGATGTATGATGAAGTCAAAGCCAATTCTTTCGACAAGACTTACGATATGTTGGATTTCTTATAATCTATCAAAGTACTGTCAGTGTTTTACCAAACTATATTGGTATGGTTTTCAAATGAAGACTGAGTATGCTAAAATGTTTTATCGTCAAACGACAGGCACGTGAGGTTGCCACAACTTAAATGTACATACGTTTAAAGAATGTAGTGTTGATCAACATAGAGTACTATAGGCTGATCACCTAGACGTGCTCGTAAGTTATGCCGGACTTACGGACTTAGTGTCGGGTTGTCCTTTTCAAAGAAATTATGAAATGCTCATGGTGTTGGACCGAAATTGATGTTTTACTGAATATTGTCATTGTAAAATATTTTGAAGGAAAAGTGAAGTGCTATTTTGAATTATCGATAGTACTTCATAGCTATTGTTCAGTTATTAAAGATATACTATTCCTATGTTTCAAGCATGTCGTTTAAATGAAATTATTGTACTTTCTGAGCTTGTTATGCTCACTCTTGCTTGAACCATATGAATGCAGCTAAGACCGAACGGATCGAAGGATCCAGCAAAGATAAAGGGAAGGCTAAGGCGAACCCGTAGATTACCTATGTAATAGTATAGGTTTGTAATGATAATATTTGATATTATGACAAGAACAAATGTAACAGTTATAAAGAACCTGAGGAATGGTAATATTGTTTTGGGAATATATAAGACATATTCATTCTTTTGAGGCATTTCAAGTGAATGTTTGTGTGAACTGTAGCACCGTGTAGCACCATCTGTCGGGTTAGAAGATACCCAGATTTGGGGGCGTCACAAGTTGGTATCAAAGTATTAGGTTGTAAAACTTAAGGGGGGGATTTAAACCTTAAGTCATAACCTTAAGAAGAGTCAAAGAAATAAAAGATAGAAATTAACCCTATAAAAATGCATTATATATGTTATGTGTTTTTATTATTCTACTGACGTGTACTAATCAAACTATTTGTTTTGTTGTAGATGTCAGGAGAAATTGGAATGTATAGAGACGTACAGGTAGAGAGTGAAGAATCGGTTAATCAAATAGAGATTATACCGAACCCCATAGTAGCAGAGCCCGAAGTAGTAGTTGTTGAGTCTAGAGACTCAGAGAGCCTAGAACGTATGTTTGTGTTCGATGGTGTGACACCCCCAAATCTGGGTACTTCAATTCCCACATGATTTGGTGTTCACTATACAAACATCATATGTCTATCTACCCATAATAAATGAAAGCATAAATAGATAGAAATAAATCCTCTCCTTAAGGAGTTACATCATCTAAAATAATTACATCAATCTCAGGTCATACTAACCTTAAATCTCAAATGCAGAAATATAAACAAATAATAGTCTTACATAACATTAACATAAGTCTGAAACATAAATACATAATCACATAAACAACAAGTCTTCATCACTTGTTGATCTTGCCCTTGGTAGAAGGCTCGTCGGACCTTTCGTTCTTAACTGCAATGTTATTATCACGCAAGAGTGAGCACGAATGCCCACAAGTATAATAATGTAACAACAATATAATAACATGTGAGTGAATCAAAGACTTCGGGAATAAGAAACTCAACTTTTGAATCAAGAATGAATAACAAGAATCAAAAGCAATTCTGAGGGTCATAAAACCTTGAACTATGTCCTAGGTTATCAAGGGTTAAACTTGAAACCTTTAACAGTCATGAGACCATGGACTCTTCTACTCGTACTTAGGGGGATCAACCCTTAGTACCATACTGTGCACAATATCTTAACGCTAAAGCATAAGTAATCCCCTATACAGGGTTGTTCATCTCAGTTTGACATTAGAGTCCGCACCAAAGGAAGTTTGGTTTGGATAAATTCAACAAGGGTTCTGAAATTTATAACGTTCATCAACTATGGACTAGTCGAATCAATAAGGGTTCGCTAGTATTACAAGGTTCAACAATAACTGATATTTAAATCAAATAATAACTTAAGATGTATACAATAGAATAAGTATTGTATAACAGAATTATACTTTGAAAAGATTAATAACCTTTAATATAACAAATTGAACTTGATTAATAAATAATAAGAACTTGCTCGATATAGAATATAAGCCTAGAATTTGCTCAATGTAAAGAGGTAAGTTTATAAACTTATATACTGTTAATGAGTAGGGTTAGGAAACTTGCCTCGTGCGTAGGTTACACGTTAAATATATACGTTCCTCGATTTAATCCTACATACCATTTACATTTACAATGCCAGTTAATTATAACGTAACTAGTCATCACAAGTTTATACTTTTATTGTCTAACTATGATTATGACTATATTTAGTCAAATTACCACACTTATTTTCACATAATATTACATCACATAATATTACACTACACGAACAAAAAGCTAACTACGCATTCAACAATTCAATCAATATGTAAATGCCTTATTGACATGTTAAGAACCTATTTTAACATCTCATTATATGTCTAACACATTTTTATGTTCATTAGATTAGGTTACTATTACCTTCCTGGACATGAACAATTTAAGAAAAAATCATTTCTGAGCAATCTGCAGAGTGGCGTTGCGGCGCCACCATCAAGCATTGTGGCTGGCACTGCGGCCTGGACAATGGCACTGCGGCGCGGGCCTTAAGGCATGGAGTTGGCGCCGCGGCACGGAACTCCAGTTTTTGAATTTCCAGTTCGCGAAGAACACAAAGCCATGCAAAATTATCATTACATGATCATGAAATACATTAAATTAAACATACCCATATACTAGAATTCGTACATAATCATTACCCAACCTTTATAGAGTGATTTTAACAAGTTTAAACACACAATTACTTGAATCAAATTATATACTTTCACTATTCTTGATGTTCTTGCAAGTTTTGAAAATAAAACATGAAGATTGGCACTACGGGTTCGTTATAACACTAAATCTGTCCATTTGAAGTTTGTTTTCTTCGTTTTAACATACATAATCATATACAAGTGTAAATTTATGATACAACATATGATTAACACATTAAATTTGTGCGTAAGGGCCATATGGCCATATTTTTATACTTTGTAACTTTGAAGAATTATATACGACATATTTTTATGAAACTGATGTTATGGAAACATACAATATATAGTAAAAACATGCTATGATAATATATTATCATATATATCCACATAATCGCTACCCTTTCCAATTACAGAGACTTTAACAGAAACTTGAAAGCCATTTTTTTTTAAAACTTCAATGACGTAAATTAAAACTTGAATTTAAGGTTTACCCTTGATTACTCTGCTTGGATTACACAAGGGTGATAACAACTTCCAATTTCCCACAATTCTTCTCTTTTAATCTCACTGATTCCAAATTCTCTCTGTGAACTTGTTTATTCCAAACTTAGAAAAATAAAAGAAGGCGCACATAGTTATAAGAGCTGACGTTATATGGTCAGTTAATCCGATCATGAGTTAACTGCTCCCAACTTTCCATAGGGCCTTGTTTAGCTATTCTTAACAAACTCATTCCCATTTAATTTCATTACTCCTTATAATATAGTTTTAATCATGTCACACCCAATTACACAATAAATCAAATATCTTATTTTTTTTAATTTAAATAAAATATAATAATTTCTCATTAATTCACATGGTCACATAATTAATTTTTTTATTTATTAATTATGTCAAATTATTAATTCTCTAATTAATTATTAAATTAACTAAAATAACATTATGCTTATTAAATATTTTATTTAATTCAATAAGCTCACATAAATACGTATTCACATAAATACGTACTTTGAATAATAAAATTTCTCCACATTAATTTAATAAATATAACACATATAATTAAATTAATCTACCACAATTGCATCAATTAATTATTTAATCCAATAATTAAATCATCGAGAAATATTTAAATAATTTAATAAATATTCAAATTAAATTACAAAATCTAGTTCGTCACATATGGCATGTTGGAAGAAGAGGTGGAGGTAGTGTCCTTCAACCCAGTAGCAATTGCAGCAGAGATGGCTCCGAGCGAGTCAATGATGTCATTATTTATGACAGTGTTAGATAGAAACTTCCATTACTGTCAGGAAGTGAATGAGCTAAAAGCTGAGCTCCAGGCTGTCTTGGAGGATAAGACAGATGTGGAGTCGATGTGGGAACAGAAATATGACGATAGGGTTTTAGCCAAGGACATGGTCCATGAGCTAAAACAGGAGGTCTTTGAGCTCAGTGGAGAGCTAAAGACCAAGAAACAGAAGATAGGGAGAATATCATATATTCATAGGAGTTCTCATGCAGACTTCCAGCAGCAGGTAGCTGGGTATCCTGTAGAGGCAGGGTAGACGCGGCATACTATCAACCGTGATATTATCGCCGATCTTGCCAAGGCAGATTTTGATAATTCCTTAAAGTAGATGTAAGCTAGTAGTAGCTAGAGTAGAGTTAGATATGTAAATATTGTGTATCTAGTAGTGACGTAAAACCCTCTTTTGTATATCAAAGGGTAGTCTTTTGTAAATCCTAATTTTTAGAAAGCAATTGCGGGACAGTAATGTAAGCAGCTTAGGCTGTGTAATGTAAATGATGTAGTATTATACTACAAAGAATGAATTAATATAAGCCTTTTTCGGAACATATTGAGTAATGAATGTTGAAGTTATTGTTTAATCTTGAATAATAACGAAATGTGTTGGTTATTGTAACAGCAAAATGCTGCCAAGAAGAGGACAACCAAACCAAGGTGCTAACATAAATCAACCGAAGGGAGGTCCGGTTAACCCAATGCAGGAATTTGTTAACTTATTAACAGCAACGTTTAATAGAAATGGGGCTAATATCCCTGTAAATCCTGGAGTAGTACGAGCTATTACGTTTAAGGATTTCAAGAGCGTGGGTCCGTCGGAGTTTAAAGGAACTACGGACCCAATAGAAGCCCGAACGTGGGTGAAAGAAATCGAAAAGGCATTTTTCATAGCAAATGTCAATGAAGGTCAGAAGGTTGCCTTTGAAACCTATATGATGAAAGGGGAAGCCAATTTTTGGTGGGAAGCTAACCAGGCTAGAGCTGGTATAGAGAACTTAACATGGGTGAGGTTCAAGGAGATATTCTTCGAGAACTACTTTCCCACGAGTATGCAGGGTAGGATGGAAATGCGGTTTTTTGATTTGAAACAAGGGAAGATGACGGTTCCCCAATACGCTACCAAGTTTAATGAACTGGCGATGTTTGCTCCACACTAAGTGGACACCGAGGTTAGAAAAGGTAGACGATTCGAGCAGGGCTTGAAACCCTGGCTCTATAACTAGATATCGGTGTTCCAAAGTACTTCGTTTGGGACCATTTTAGAGAAGGCAATAATCGCCGAAGGTGGTAGCGAAGCTTTGAGTCAGTACCATAAAGATAAAAAGAATTAGAAAAAAGTTGATGGGGGAGTGAAGGTCGAGGGAGCCAGTGGGAGTGGCGAAGGACAGAAGAGGAAAGGGTTTAACTCTGGGAATATTGGAGTGAAGCAAGGAGATTCGAAGAGGAGAATGGAGGCCTACAAGACCTGTGGGAAGACTTATTTAGGAGTTTGTCTCAAGGGAAAAGCCATATGCTACAACTGTGGACAGGTGGGGCACATTTCACCTAACTGTCCAAGTCCAAAGAAGAAACAGAGATGCTTTGTATGTGGGTCAACTGACCACATAGCAAAGAACTGCCCGAAGAAGGGGACGAATGGGAATAAGGGCACTAATAGCGGTAAGTTAGCTATTAGTGGTCTAGCGCAGCCGGGTAGGTCGTGGCCCGTACCTTTAACATGATGGTCCAAGATGCGATGGCATCAAGGGACGTAGTTGCAGGTATTATTCTGATCAACGACATAAATGCTTACGTGCTGTTTGATTCGGGTGCTAGTTGTTCATTTATAGCATGCGATTTTGCTAGACGATTATGATTACTTCCCGAAAAGTTACCAATACCTTTAAATATTAAGGTAGCAAACGAAGAGATAATTCCTGTTGAAGATATTCATAGGAGTTATTGCGTAGACGTACTGGGTTGTAAATTATCGGTAGATTTGATACCGATAAAGTTAGAAGAATTCGATGTAATTCTCAGAATGGATTGGTTGGTTAACTATGGGGCAATTATAGATTATCAAAAGAAATGTGTGAATATTAGAACGTTGAGTCAACCTCATGTAGTGTTTTACGTTAATAAATCGTCGGGAGGTTCGTGTTGTCTTACGATGACACAAACTAGGAAATTGTTGAGGAAGGGGTGTGTAGGTTATCTGTGCCATGTTGTTGATACTCAAAGAGTGGGAGCGACCATGGAACAAATACATATAGTTAATGAATTTGCGGATGTATTTCTAAGTGAATTGTTGGGTCTTCCACCGGATAGGGAGACCGAGTTCGTAATAGACATTGTGCCAGGAGTGGCACCAGTTTCAAGGGCACCGTACCGAATGGCACCTGTAGAGATGAAGGAGTTAATGGTATAGTTGCAAGAACTGTTGGACAGAAAGTACATAAAACTGAGTGTTTCGCCGCGGGGAGCACCGGTACTGTTTGTCAAGAAGAAAGACGGATCGTTAAGACTTTGTATCGATTAACGAGAGTTGAAAAAGTTAACAATAAAGAATAAATACCCATTGCCTAGGATCGATGATCTTTTTGATCAATTGAGGGGGGCAAAGTATTTTTCTAAAATAGATTTGCGGACGGGGTATCACTAGTTGAAGGTTAGGAAGGAGGACGTACCAAAGACGGAATTCAAAACTCGTTATAGTCATTAAGAGTTTCTGATGATGTCATTTGGGTTGACAAATGCACCAGCTGCATTTATGGATATGATGAACCGAGTGTTCATACAATATTTAGACAAGTTCGTCGTGGTGTTTATCGATGATATTCTAGTCTATTCTAAGACGAAGACCATGCTGAACACCTAAAAATAGTGTTAGAGACACTGAGAAAGGAGAAGTTATATGTGAAATTCACTAAGTGAGAATTTTGGCTAGAAAGGGTATAGTTTTTAGGTCATGTCATTGACCATGAAGGGATTTCAATAGATCCAACAAAGGTGGAAGCCATGGTGAATTGGGAACAACCAAAAACGCCGACTAAAGTGCAGAGTTTCCTAGGGTTAGCGGGATACTATCAGAGATTCATCTAGGATTTTTTGAAGATAGCTACTCCGTTGACTAATTTGACAAGGAAGACGGTCAAATACGCGTGGACTGATAAATGTGAGGACAATTTTCAAGAACTAAAGAAGAGGTTAAGTGAAGCGCCTGTTTTGTCATTACCCGCTGACACAGGAAATTTTGTAGTTTATAGCAATGCATCGCATAGAGGACTTGGTTGTGTGCTCATGCAACATGGCAAGGTCATTGCGTATGCATCAAAGCAGTTGAAGGATTGTGAGAAATTTTACCCTATTCATGATCTGGAACTAGCCGCAGTAGTTTTTGCCTTAAAGATATGGCGACACTATCTTTACGGAGAAAAATGTGTGATATACACGGACCATAAGAGCCTAAAATATATCTTCACACAGAAGGAGTTGAATATGAGACAGATGAGATGGCTGGAGTTGATAAAAGATTACAATTGTGAAATCCTGTATCACCCTGGAAAAGCCAATGTAGTTGCTGATGCCTTGAGTAGGAAGGGTCGGGAAAAGTTGTCTATGTTAACGGCTCAAACTGAGTTAATAACAGAGATGGCTAGGATAGAGATAGAGGTGAAGTTGCCGAGTGAATCGAGACAGAGACTGTTTGCGACAGAGATTTAATCTACCATTGTAGAGAGAGTCAAGGAGGTGCAGCTCAAAATTGATGAGTATGACCAGATGAAGAAGCGATTAACCGAAGAAAAAGATTCAAAGTATAATGTTGATAATGAGAGATTATTAAGATTTGAAGGAAGAATTTGGGTTCTGAATGAGACAGAATTAAAGGAGCAAGTATTACAAGAAGCTCATAGTTCGAGGTACTCGATTTATCCTGGTAGCACTAAGATGTATCAAGACCTTTGACAGAGTTTTTGATGGCCGAACATAAAGAGAGAAATAGCCTAGTATGTGAGTAGGTGCTTGACTTGTCAAAAAGTTAAGGCCGAACATCAACAACCAAGTGGCTTGTTACAGTCATTGGAGATTATGGAGTGGAAGTGGGAGCATATCACGATGGACTTTGTGGTGGGACTTCCGATTACTCAGAAGGGGTATGATGCGATTTGGGTAATAGTGGACCGATTGACGAAGTTGACTCACTTTTTGCCAATAAGGGTTAAGTATAACTTAGACAAATTAGCTAAACTTTATGTTAAGGAAGTTATTTCCAGACATGGAGTGCCAATTTCGATTCTGTCAGATCGTGACCCACGATTCACGTCGAACTTTTGGAGGAATCTGCAAGAGCAGTTGGGAACGCAGTTGAAGCTGAGTACGGCATATCATCCACAAACTGATGGACAGAGCGAGAGGACAATTCAGACGTTAGAAGATATGTTAAGATCTTGTATCATGGATTTTAAGGGTAGTTGGGATGATCATCTACCATTAATAGAGTTTGCGTATAACAATAGTTATCAAGCAAGCATAGGTATGCCGCCTTACGAAGCTCTATACGGAAGAAAGTGCAGAACACCATTATGTTGGGACGAAGTGGGAGAACGCCGAATGCTTGGACCAGAATTGGTGCAGAAAACAGCGGATGTAGTGAAGTTGATACGGATGCGTCTCGTAGCAGCTCAAGACAGACAGAAGAAGTATGCAAACCCGCATCGAGAAAATAGAGAGTTTGAGGCAGACTCGTATATATTTCTAAAGGTATCTCCCTAGAAAGGAAAGATACATTTTAGAAAGAAGGGGAAGTTAAGTCCTAGGTTTATAGGACCTTTTGAAGTGTTAAAACGGGTAGGCGAGGTAGCTTATATGGTAGCATTACCTCCAGACTTAGAACGAATACATAACGTGTTTCACGTATCGGTGTTACATTCTTATAAGCCGAATTATAAGCACATAATAGAGTATGGGCCTATTCATATCGAGAAGGACTTAACGTACGAAGAGTTGCCGATTCAAATTATCGATAGAAAAGAGCAAGTTCTGTGGAATAAAGTTATATTTTCTGTGAAGGTGTTATGCAAGAACCACGATGCAGAAGAAGCAACGTGGGAATTGGAAGAAAAGATAAGAAAGGATTACCCTCATTTGTTTGCGTAGTGTGAGACGAGATTCTGGGGACAGAATCTTTATAAAGGGGGAAGAATGTAACGACCGAGAAATTCGGATCCATTGTAAAATAATTTTATTTAATTAAATAATGAATAAAATTATTATATTTGTTATTATTATGTGTTAGTAAGATGAATGTCGTTCTATAACCTAGAAATATCGAAAAGTCGTAGTATTTTAACTACGCGAAGGATTTAAAGTGTTTAAATTTCGAAGACGAAAATAAAAGCTTTCTGAGAAATTTTACGAAAAATACTATTCATCGATTTCAACTCGGAAATTATTTTTGAACTTCCGAGAAATACGTAACAATAGAATATCGAGGGGAGATGGATTATGTAATAATAATTCAAGTATGAAAAACGTAATTTTTCGCCTGCGGACTTAATTTGAGAACGTTAGGAAAAATAAAGTGTTAACTAATTAAAGTATTGATCGTATGATACGTATGTATTGTACGAGGTAAGGAATACGAGTATGATACATAGTATTATACGAATATGTATGAATGATGGTATATCGTATATTATGAATTACTATACGAATTAGAATACGAGAATAATACGTAAACAATACGTTATAAGGCTTTAAGCCTAAGGATATGGACTTGTTGGAATTTGTAGGAAGTGCAAGTCCAATGAGAATTAATATGAAAGCCCAAAGATTTGTTAATAAAAGCCCAAGTGGTTATTAATGTAAAGTCCAAAGTAATTTAATGAAATCGCAAAAGCTGAAGTTAAGTAATTAATCCTAAGCCCAAATTATTGATCCAATGGGTTAGGGTGATCCATGGGGCAACCCATGGTCATATGGTTGATCTTGGTGACCAAGAAAATAATGTGGTGATCAAGTAAATGAGGTAATTGTAACTACACGATATTTTCTATATAATTAAATCAGAAATTTTGCGTATAATTTTTTTTAAAATTTAAGGATGAGGATTTGTACAAGATAATGTGTGTATGTAATTATGTAATAAATAAAAATATATTTATTACATGAATGTTTACAAATAATTTTATTTAGAATTATTGATTATTATAAAGTTTAGTCTTTTAATAATTAATTTTATAGTAGAAATGTTTTTATTATTTATTTTCCATAAAAATATAATTATATATTATTTAAATAATATATATGAAATGATTATTATAATTATTATAATAATTATTTATTTTATTATATGAATTTATGTTAGATTAATTAAGTTAATCATTTTTTTAACTTGATTAATAATGTTATATATGAAGAATAAATCAGATATGGAATCCAAACCCTAATTTTGAATTTTGATAAAGGAATGTGAATAATAATATAATATAAATTATATTTTGATTTTTTAGTGCTATAATTATGTAATGTATGTGTGTATGGAAAATGGTTGGTAAATTCTAGTGTAGCATATTAAAACCTTATTTTATTAATTTGTTAACCCTAATTCAAAAAGTCAATTTCGGCTTTAAGAATTGTGTAAGTTGTTTGGTAATCGTGTTAATGTAAATAATTATAGGTATTATACTTAATTAGGTGAAACCCTAATTATGGGAAACTCTAATCGTAAATTAGAAACCCTAATTTCCAATTTAAAACCCTAATTCGCTAAATTAATAACCCTAATTGTTAATTGCAAGCTAAATGCTAATTAGTGGACATTAAAATCATAATGTTCATATATAATGTAATTAAAAAATTAAACGTGATTAAGAAAACCCTAATTTTCAAAAAAAAATAGAAACTAATATTATTTTTATTTTTGTGCAAACCCTAATTAGTAATTTTAAAAACCTAATTACTAATCATAAACCCTAACTATTTAATGATCAAGGTTAATTATAATTAGTAAATTTTAAACCCAAATGTTCAAGTAATCGAATTAGAAAACTAATTATAAACTCTAATTTATATTTTTGGAAACTTAATTGTTATTTATTTTTAAATCCTAATTTTGGAAATCCTAGAATTTTGCTTTTAAAACCTAAAATGGTTCAAACCCTAAACCCTAATCCAAACCCTAAACCCTAAAGGTTTGGTCAAATGTCAAAAATGCCATTAAAATTATAAGCCAAATGACATGTTTTACCCTTTTATGTATTATTGAGGCTATATGTACGTTTTGACATTAAGGGAAGTTGGTGACCAAATCCAACAACCCAATGTGACTTAAATTGACACATAGATCAGCCAATACATGTATTATAGACTTGTATTTATAGATTGGGAGAGAGAGAATATCATTTTGCTAGCTCATTTTGCGTCAAACACTTAAACATTTTCTCTCAACCCAAACCCACGAAAATTTTAAGACAAAACAGTCCCATATCAAAGCCCCACTAACACCACAATCAAATCAATAGCCAGAACCAAGAATTTGCTCAAAAGAGGTAGAACCCTTATTTTAAAAAATCTAACTTTGATCCTCTCTTATATGTTAATTTTTTTTTGTGTTAAACATGTTGTTTATAGAGTATAATGATGATCTGGGTTGATAGATGTTGGATCCATAACATCTAGAAGCTCGAATTTGATGATTTTGAAAATCTGGAAAATTTTTAAAATGAGTCTGACAACCAAATGTCAGACCCTGTAAATCTTTGGTTGTTAATGATTTTGTGTGTTTTATGTTTTATATTTGTAGTATGTAATGAGGTATGTGTTCTAGAGTTTGAATCAGGACCAAATAATGCATGGATTGAAAGTTATTCTTGGTCAAAGTCGGTTGACCGACCATGACCAAGTGATTTCTGGGTAACCCAGAAATCCTTTAAACGTGTCTGGCAAGATTTTCAAAGACCCATAATTATCAGGTTTTATGTTTATTGATGACGTTTTTGTATCTATGTTGTAGCCTGGTATGTGGACTTTAGATAAGTGTCTTTATATTACTCAAATCATAAACATATTAAATATAGTGGATGGTCAAAGTGACTGAAATGATCACGAAATGCACTTTCTGGAATTTCCAGAAAGTCTGACAAGGTTTTGACCGGGTAAGATCTAGCGAATGTGTGGTTATTAGGGTGACATTTTGTAATGTTATTTGTACCTTGTTGTGTATACTACAATGTGAAACCATTATAATATTATAACATCAAACAGAACCTTTATAATTTTAAGCCACAAAGTGCCTACTTGGAACTGTCTGGGTTTCTGGGTTACTCAGAAAACCCAGAACAACCCTGACAACTGTTTTAGAGACTTAGATCTTGTAAGTTAATGCTATTTGGACATTATAAATGATCAATAAAGATACCCTGGTAGTTCTTCTACAAGACCCGACGTGTAGAACACCTGTGACATAAACCGATTGACCGGAACAAGGCCACCAAGGTCGTTGACCGGCATTGACCAAATTTTTCTGGGCAGCCCAGAACTTGAAGAACAGCTCTGACATGTTTTTCTGCAGCTTAGATCTCCTTATTGTGATGAAGTATGGTCATGTTTGTTGATTGAATAATGTAGTATTACAATAGAACTATAAGATCTGACAAATAGGGTGTCCAGAAACATTATATGTTACGAATAAAGCTTGGTCAAACTAGCACCCTACACACTGTCGATAAAGATCTGGGTTTCATGAAGAACACCTATAGCGACGGTTCTGTCGCTATAGGTAGTCTTTAGTGACAGTTTGTTTCCAAAATTAATTATTTTTATTAAATAATTAGTAATCAATAGTTTTTAATTATTAAAAATACAAAATAAATTATTAAAAATTATTTTAAAATTCAAAAATTAGTTTTTAATTATTTTGAATATATTTCATAAATATTTAATATTTTTTGAATATTAAAAGTATTTAATTTATTTAATTATAATATTAAATAAATTATTTAAAAATAATTTTAATACATGAAAAAATCATTTAAAAATTATATTATGGTATAAGAAAATAATTTAAGTTATTTTTTTGACAACTTTTAATATTTTGTGATAAAATTCATTAATAAATTAATATTAATAATAATTAAGTTATTTGATAAATAAATTAAAAATAATTTTATTATATCAAAAATCATTTTAAATAATAATAAGGTATTTCAAAATATTTTAAGTTATAAAATATAATTTCAATATTTAAAGGTAAATTTTATTAATTAATTATTATTAAAGATATTAAGGTTATTTAATAATTATATTAAATAAATTAGTTTAAAAATGATTTTAATATTATAAAAATCATTTTTACATGATAATAAATTGTTTAAAGATATTTTAAGTTATAACATATAACTTTTAATATTTAAAGGATAATTTCATTAATAAATTTAATATTAATGATATTAATTTAATATTATTGATAGTAAGTTTATTTAATAATTATATTAAATAAATAGTTTAAAATGGTTTTATCTATTTAAAAATCATTAAAAAAGGATATTAATGAATTAAAAATATTTAAAGTTATAATTAATGACTTTTAATATTTTTATAGATAATGCAGTAATATTTTAATATTAATGGTAATTATTTAAAAATGATTTTAATTGTTTTAAAAATCATTTAAGGGTAATATTAATATTTAAAAGTATTTTGAGTTATTATAAATAACTTTAACATTTTGGCAATGGTTTCATTAATAGTTTAATATTAATTAAATATTAATAATAATAGGATTATTTAAGTTTTAAAATATTTAATAATGATTCCGGTATTTGAAAATTCATAATTAATTATAATAAATGTTTTAAAAATTATTATAAGTCATTTAAAAATAATATGACTGATACTAACAGTTATTGAACTACAGGACAGAGTCTTAGACTCGATAATTACCAGATGAAGCCATCGGTACACCGACATGTTTCAGAAATTGACCTGGACTTAGATAATTTGATTAGATATGTGTTTATTTGTGATTCAGTGGTTGTGAAACATATGTAATACTGTGATTAGGTTATGTGCTGACTGCGAAATGCAGTACTATATGTTATAGTATATTGTTCTAATCGAACGAATGATCTGATTAATGATATGTTGCTATATAAAAGATAAATCTAAATTGCGTACTGTAAGTAGTAGACCAGGCAAGTATCTTACCTTTGCATTTCCTTTATGCAATGGACATGAGTAAGAAGTTTCAGAATTATATTATTATTAGATTATTAACCCTATTGTGATATATACTATAACCGATCATTGTTTATCAACATGTTAGTATATTATAACTCATATATATATTCTGTTCGTTAATTTCTAAACATGGTTACATAAGTGTCCCCACTTGGATAGTCATTATATTTAATCACATGTTGATATATATATATATATATATATATATATATATATATATATATATATATATATATGCACGTCCAAGTTAATTGACCAGTTAGACACAGATTTTGAAATATCGTTGAATATGATAAAAACCTTTTTGTATTCAATCAAATTGTTTTGGTTAGGATTCCAGACTAAGTATGAACATCCCGATCACGGGAAAACTTTTATGCGCCCAAGGCAGACAGAGTGAACGATAACATCGTTCTTGTAATGTATTATTGATCAAAACAGGGTACACAGGAAGTACAACCTCGTGCCCGTAAGTTATGACGGTTTACAGATGAAATTCTGTCTAACCTTATCGAAAATTTAAAATAATGTTCATAGTATGTCGACTACCCTATATGTATAGTCAATACGTAGTTTCAAAATTTTGGGATAGAATTGTTATGTTATTATTATCGGTTCAGTTTACTTCACAACTATAAATTCGTTGTAGAAGTGATGTATAAAGAAAACATTTATTTCTTTTCGCTAATTATATTTATAATTGTTATTACTTGCTGGGCACCCAAATGCTCATTTTTGCTTTAAATTTAAATGTTTTCAGCTAGGCATGATCAACCCGAAGGTTCAGACCAGAACAAGTGAAAAGGAAAGCAAACAGAATATGATTACTAGTATCTTTTGTAATAGTTAGACTATATTAAGATAATGATATGTATTATATATCATGTAAAGAATGTAATAAAGGTTACGTACTTGGGATTAGACTCTGATAAACGTAAGTTAAGTTTGATATTTATATTATTGTTATTATTGTTATTATTATTAGTATTATTCCGCTCTTAGAAATGGTATCGTAAAGCACTAAGTTCAGGTTTCAAGTACCCGAGTTTGGGGGTTTTACAATAATGGCCAAGTAAAGGAAGTGGCTAGCAAGTTAACTTAATTAAGAAGTAAGGAATAGTAAGGAGGTGCTTAAGGAGGTGGGATGACATAATGACCAAATTACCATAACATAGGAAATCCTTTAAATAGCAAGCTTAGGATTTCATTTGCTGTTTGTTAATTTTCACCAACAAGTTAAGTGCTTAAGTGTTAGAGAGAATAAGCAAGAAAAAGCTAGACTTCCATTATAAGAAAAGAAGAAGAAAGCTAGTTCATCAAGGGTAAGCCTCCTATGTTATTAATCTTCCAACTCTTCTATGTTAGGTTGATAAGAGAATGAATAATCAATGGACTTGAGCCGATTAAGTCATGAATAAGTAATTCAAACTTAAATAAGTTATGAATTTATGAAGAACATATATGAACTTGTCATATGTTTACCTTAAGAAGTGTGTATGATAAGGAGATGTAGGAAGGTTGGTTAGAAGACTTAAATCATAATAAGGCATGAGGAAAGAAATTGTATGTATTTTATACTTTAATAAGTTATAAGCTCACGAAGAACAAATAATAACTTATCATGAAAATAAGTTAATGTAATATGTGTGATAAGATGTCAATATGATGGATTGAATCCATTTGGAATGATGAACAAATCCTAAGTAACGAAGTTATGCCAGAATTCACGCGATTGAACGATAATCGTCGAAATCTTAAAATTCTTGGAATGGAAGTTAAATTTTGATAGTAAGCTCAGAAACGTTGGTTTTTTATGGAGACAAGTCTTATTTGGCATTATAGAGTTGTGGACTTGAAAATGATCGAATTCTGACTTAAAACGAAAAAACGAGTGTTAAACTTTCACGAACGTTTATCATTTTTGTAAAAATGGACTAATAGGTGAATTTTGAGTTAACGTTGTCAAAAATGTAAAATTATTATATGAACGCGTAGAGTATGTGATTTGTGATCTAATGGCTTTTGAACGAGACAATTCGGACTTGAAATGATCAAATTTGGAGTCCGGGAAGTTCACAAAGTTAAAAATCTATCAAATTTTTCTGAGGCACAGAGTCCGCGCCGCAGCGCGACTCAAAGAATAAAGGCTCGCGCCGCAGAGCGAGGCCAGAACTATGGTGCACTGTTAGTTGGCGCCGCAGCGTCGAGACCGGGACTTAGGCACTGCATACTCGCGCCGCAGCGCGAGTCCAAGAAGGGAAGCTGGCGCCGCAGCGCCAGTCTTACGGTTTGCATAGAAATGAATGGTTATGAAGATAAAAAGAAAGACAGAGAGTTAGGACAACCTTAAGGAACTTGAAGTAACATTCTTAATTGATGTTAAAGACCTTAAGTACTACAACTGAAGGTCGATAAAAGATTAATTAACTGTCAGAGCCATGTCATGTGATAAGTCAGAACCAATAATAAACAATCTAATACATAATTAGATTGAGAAGAAGGGTAAGATTCGTTAGGAACCATGTATGTTCATTCATGACCTAATGTGTTATGTTATGTGACCATCTATTGTAGAGACATTAAAGACTTAAAGTGAACATGTTATAACAGTAGCAGACGCTGAAGGCAAGTGTTCTAACCCTTGTTTCAGTTCAATCTGGACAAGCTTTGTGATTCATGTATTCTTACGCACAAATTGATGTATGATGAAGTCAAAGCCAATTCTTTCGGTAAGACTTACGATATATTAGATTTCTTATAATCTATCAAAGTACTGTCAGTGTTTTACCAAGCTATATTGGTATGGTATTCAAATGAAGACTGAGTATGCTAAAATATTTTGTCGTCAAACGACAGGCACGTGAGGTTGTCACAACTTAAACATACATACGTTTAAAGAATGTAGAGTTGATCAACATAGAGTATTATAGACTGATCACCTAGACGTGCTCATAAGTTATGCCAGACTTACGGACTTAGTGCCGGGTTGTCCTTTTCAAAAAAATTATGAAATGCTCATGGTCTTGGACCGGAATTGATATTTTACTAAATATTGTCATTGTAAATCGTTTTGAAGGAAAAGTGAAGTGTTATTTTGAATTATCGATAGTACTTCATAACTATTGTTCAGTTATTGAAGATATACTATTCCTATGTTTCAAGCATTTCGTTTAAATGAAATTATTGTACTTGATGAGCTTGTTATGCTCACTCTTACTAGAACCATATGAATGCAGCTAATACCGAACGGACCGAAGGATCTGACAAAGATAAAGGGAAGGCTAAGGCAAACACGTAGATTACCTATGTAATAGTATAGGTTTGTAATGATAATTATGACAAGAACAAATGTAACGATTATAAAGAACCTGGAGAATGGTAATATTGTTTTGGGAATATATAAGACATATTCATTCTTTTGAGGCATTTAAGTGAATATTTGTGTGAATTGTAGCTCCGTGTAGCACCATCTATCGGATTGGAAGATACCCGGATTTGGGGGCGTCACTGAGGACGACACTAAAGTAATACATTTAAAGGGTGGAGATGAACCTACTGAATTGGGTCTTGAGTCAGTACGTGTGCCAGATGACATTGATACTAAGGAAGAAGAGTTACTAACTGACACCAACACTGAATCTAAAGAAGATGATGGTTATGAATCTCCAAACTGTATACAAGATGATTCTGACTAAAAAATAGGATGTATGTTTAGTATTACTTGTAGTACTTCTAATTATACATATATACATGTTCTTTATATATATTATTGTCGTGTTTATGTATCTTTCATTTATTATTGTGTTGTAGTTAACTATTTCATACCATTACATGTAATTATTGTCATTTTATTTGTATATGTACTCAAATATATCAACATATTAACATCATGAAATATGTTTTTACATATGACGGATGAACCTGCAAGAAAGCGCGGCTTGAGTAGGGGTCCTAATCATGTGCCAAAGGCCTCGATATATCCGGATGAGGGGATTCTTATACATATTATTCCTCCTCCGAACAACATATATGTTAAACTTTCATATATCAACATTTTAAATTTCAATTGTTTAAGATCTATACTAATGTAACTTGCTTAAAATATTATAATCAAATGCCTGTATTTAATGTAAATTATTGTATATTGTAGTGATTTTTATGATGGCAAAATTATGAAGTGCATTTCACAATTATGCTTACAGAACTGGCCTACGCCAGTGATTATGTGGGTGAGCACACCTAGCGCCCGCAAGGATGCTATTTGGGCTAAATTTCAGGTATATTTTTTGTTAATGCAAATCACAATATAATTAATAACTTTTTTAATATTATTAATGCTTGTTTTATTTGCATAAAAGATATAGATGGGATGACACACGGGCATCAGTTATTCAGACATTATTCTGGTAGAAGTGCATCGTTCGAACAAAAGAAAATCTAAATAAGAAAAGACAAAAAGTCATTCATAATGTGACGCCCCCAAATTCGGGTATTTTCCAACCCGACAGATGGTTATTAGCCTAAGGTTCTTCCCCCCTTAAGTTTTATAACCTAATGCTTTGATACCAACCTGTGACACCCCCAAATACGGGTATCTTCTAACCCGACAGATGGTGCTACACGGTACTCATAACTGTACATTCATTCTATTGAAACAACATCAAAATGTGTGTATCAACGACATTCTTATTACATTTATAATATTACATCCCGTTCCCAGGTTCTGAAACCAATACATTCTTTGTTCATCATAATATAATACATACACTTACTAGTATATTACAAGATAAACTAATCATTCATCTTTGCATTGCCTTTATCTCTACTGGAACCCTCGGTTCGCTCGACCTTAGCTACAATCATATGATTCAACCAAGAAGTGAGCATAACTAGCTCAGCAAGTCTAACAATATATTATATAGATACCACTTCGAGAATCATATGATTATTCTTCAATAACTGAACAATAGTTATGAAGTACTATGAAACATTGAATACCACTTCTCATCTCATAAAACAATTCCGAAGTACATATAGTAGTTTGAAAATTCTGAGTAGATCCATAGACCATGAATATTCTCTTTAGCTTTTATTCATGAATAGGACAACCCAGTACTAAGATCGTAAGTCCGAAATTTCTTACGAGCACTTCTTGGTGATCAGCCTATAGTACTTTATGTTGATCAACACTCATCCGTTAAACGTATTTACATTTAAGTTTTGGCAACCTCGCGTGCCCATCGAATAATCGATGTAAAAATACATTTGTTTATTCATACTCAGGCTTACCTTGAATCCGTAACAAATAATTGGTGTAGGATAGCGTTATCAATTCTATATTGAAAGACTTGTAAATAAATCAATCAACTCTTCAAGATTAGTCTAGCCGAGTTAAAACTGGCATCGACCCTTTCTTTAAAACAATTCATGCATCTCAAAACATGAATTACTGAAAACCCGGCTAACACGAAGGTTAGACAAGTGTTAAGAAAACTTGCTTTCAACGTCTGCTATAGTAAAATTACTTTTCCTTTGAGTCTTTACAGTCTCTACAACACATAATCACATAACATACCACATTAGGTCATGAATGAACATACATAGCTCCTAATGAATCTTACCCTTCTTCTCAATCTAATCATGTATTAGATTTGTTATTATTGGTTCCGGCTTGTCATTATAATTTACATCGTTATTGCCAACTTCTTTCTCTTCTATGTCTTAAGTGAATTTACTTCATTAATAAAGGTCAATTCGACTTATTAATCTTCCTTATGGCTTACTAACATTCTTACGTTATTAATCGAAACTCGATCGACATTGGTTAAGTAAATTTATTGCATACCGTTCACGTTCGCGTAACCTTTAACAACTTTTAGTTGTAATTCACAACGTTATAGTCATCATCAAGGATGATACTTTAAGTTAATTAATTCATCATCAATCAACTATCTTTCATTTCATATACTTAACCGAACTTATTCCATTAACAAACTTGTTTCAAGTAATTATCTGTCCTTACGGCTTATTATCCTTCATCGTTCTTACGTTCACGTTCAAGTACTTATCTTCAACCTCTAGTTGTATAATTTAAGGTTTTCAACATCTTAATTGATGTTACATTAAGTTAATTAAGGAAATTTAATTTAACCTAATAAGTTACTTTCTTTCTTTACTTATAAGCCTTCATTACTATCATCCTTCTAGTACTGGCGCTGCGGCGCCAGCTTCCCTTCTCTATGCCGCGCTGTGGCGCCACACTTCAGTGGCTGAGGTCCGGACTCGGCGTTGCGGCACAAGTCTTAGTTCAATTGGCTGCGCTGCGGCGCAAAACTTCAATAGGTCATGGCTATTCTTAGTGCTGTGGCACCACTTACTTTGCCTTGACTGGCGATGCGGCTCCAGTCCTCAGCACCAGAAAAATTTGACAGACAACTTTTTAGGTGAGATTTTCGGGCTCATAACTTCTTTGTTATATGTCCGAATTGGCTCGTTCAAAAGTCATTAGATCATAAATTACATACTCTATGTGTTCATGCAAGAATTTTACACTTTCGAATTCGGTAACTCTAAATTCACCTTTGAGTTTATTTTTAACAAAAATGATAAACGTTCGTGAACGTTCAACGCTCGTTTCTTCGTTCTAAGTCAGAATTCGGTCATTTTTGAGTCTGCAACTCTAGAATGTCAAATGAGACTATACTCTATTGAAAACCAACATTTTCGAGCTCAATGTCAAAATTCAACTTTCATTCCGAGAATTTCACGATTTCGACGATTAACGTCTAATCTCGTGGATTTCGCCATAACTTCGTTACTTGAGATTTTTAAACCATTTCAAATGGATTCAATCCATCATACTAACATCTTAACCATACCTATTTCATTAACTTATATCCATGATAAGTTCTTACTTGTTCTTCATAAGTTTATAACTTATAAAAGTATAAACTACGTATGATTTCATTTCTCATAATTTATCATGGTCTTAATCTTTCAACCACCATCCTTTCTTCTTCTTATCATACAACTTCATTATTATAAACATATGACAAGTTCTTCCTTGGTTCATAAATTATATATGAATAACTTGCTTATTCAAGCTTATTAAGACCTAAGTCCTTTGATTAATCATTCCTACTTCTTCTTAGCATACATGTTCTACCACTACCCACTTCTCTAATAATCTAAGAGAAAGAGAATCATGGTTTAAGTTCTTACCCTTGAAGATTACTTGATTAAGCTTTGCTCTTCTTCTTGCTTCTTAAATTACAAAGTCTAACTTTTATAGATTTTCTAGCTTTTTCTCTCTAATCAATAAGTACTTATGATGTTGGATGAAATAAAAACAACCAACAAATGAGCTAGCATCCTTCTATTTATAGAAATCACAAAGTGAGGGCTTAATGGTCAATAAGCTGTCCACCTCCTTACTATTCCTAGCTTAGCCATTAAGTTTACTTGATCACCACATTTACTTAGCCATTACTTAACTTACTCATCAAATAACTTATCCTTTACTTAGCCATTAAATTTACTTACTCATCAAATAACTTATTCATTACTTAGCCACCAAGTATATGTACTTTACTTAGCCACCAAGCATAAGCACTTTACTTGGCCATTACTTAACTTATCCTTTACTTAGCCACCAAGTACCTTACTTGGCCACCACTTTGGGTAACCCATGGTTTATCTTTACCCATTGGATCGTTCCACGGATCCGGTTCTTACTTTGGGCTTTTAGCTTAATTAGCTTATCTCATACCTTGGGCTTACATTTAACAAACACTTGGGCTTGTTCATTAATTCACTTTGGACCTTAACCTTTAATTCCAATTAAACTAAACCATTCCTATACTTGGGCTTGTACAATTCCTAACAAATCCTACAAGTCCAATCCATTTGGCTTAAAGCCTTATAACGTATAATCTACGTATTAATCTCGTATTCCAACTCGAATACTTATTCAACATATACGACATACCATCATTCATACATACTCATATAATACCTTGTATCATACTCGTATTCATTACCTCGTATAATACTTACACATCATACGATCATCGCTTAATTCATTATATGCATTTCATTTCCTTCTCAGAAATCACTTTCCCCAACCGTTAGATTTTAAGTCCGCAGGCGAAAAACTTTGTTTGCCATAACTAAAATATTATTGGATATTCTATTTCGTCTTAAAATTCTATCATTACGCGTTTCTCGGAAGTTCAAAAATAATTCCCGAGCAGAAACGAATGAATAGTATTTTTACGGAAATTTCTCGAAAAACTTTTATTTTCATCTTGGAAATCCAAACACTTTAATTCTTTCACGTAGCCAAAATACTATGACATTCCGATAGGATTAGGTTATAGAACTACCTTCATCTTGTTATCACATAATAATAACAAATAATATAATTTTATTTATTATTTAATTAAATAAAATTATTTTACAATTTACTCTATTTTTTGGGTCGTTACACTCTTCCCCCTTTATAAGGATTTTGTCCCCAGAATCTCGCTACAATTGTATAAACAAATGAGGAATATTTTCCTTCATTTTAACTTCGAGTTCCCACATTGCTTCTTCGGTTTTGTGGTTCCTCCTATTCACCTTCCCCGAAGGTATTATCTTATTTCTTATAACTTGTCCCTTCCTATCAATAATCTGAATTGAAAGTTAAGCACTTACTAACATATTAAGCTATCTCCCTCTTATTGGTTCTTCTTTTAACTCGAAATTATTTGGAACTCAAATACCTCCTTCAAAACAAGATGATACTTAATCTTCTCTTCATCCTTCATCCTTTTCTTCATTTGCTTGCACTCCTCGTTACTTAGTTGTACTTTCTTAACTCGTTCCAATTTCGTGGATTGAGTCTACATTGTGAATAACATTTCTACCACTTCATTCCGAAATTTTCAACTTCTAATTCTGCTCTCGCCATCTCTGTTATTAACTCATTCTGAGTCGTTAACATTGATAGCTTTTCTCTACCCTTTCTACGTAACGCGTCGGCTACTACGTTTACCTTCCCTGAATGATATAACATATCACAGTCGTAATCTCTTATACATTCTAATCACCTTCTCTACCGCATATTCTACTTCTCCTGTGTAAAGATATATTTCAGACTATTATAGTCCGTGTATACCTCACACTTCTCCCTGTATAAATACTATCTTCATATTTTTAATTCAAAAACTATAGCTACCAATTTTAGATCATAAGTAGGATAAACCTTCTCATAATCTTTGAGCTGGCGTGATGCATACGTAATGACCTTACCATGCTACATGAGCACGCAATCTCGTCCTTTATGCGAAGCATCGCTATAAATTACAAAGTTCCTCGTATCATTTGATAAAGATAATATAGGTGCCTCACTTAACCTTTCTTTTTAGTTTCGGAAAACTATTTTTCTCACTTCTCATTCCCATCATACCTATTAGTAACAAATTTGTATATCTTTTAAGCTAAAATTCACACTTAGTGAATTCCGTATCCAACTTTTCCCTCTGTAGTGTTTCCCACACTATCTTCAAATGTTCAGCGTGATCTTCTGGCGTCTTAGAATAGACTAGAATATCACCAATGATCATTACGACATATTCATCTAAATATTATTTGAACACTCTGTGATGCTAATTGTATTTTCAACCATAACATCTCACAAGAGTACCTATCAGCTTACCACCGACTTGCTCGGTGCCCTTTACGAAAAGTCTAGCTTCAGTGCATTAGTTAACCCAAACGACATAACCAGAAACTCGTAATAACCATAACGAGTTCTGAACATCGTCTTAGGTACCTCCTTCTTCCTAATTTTCAACCAACAATACCCCGTAGACAAATCTATCTTAGAAAAATTATTTGCCCATTTTAACTGATCAAATAGATCATCGATCCTGGGCAATGGGTATTTATTCTTAACCGCTCACTTACTCCACTCATGATAGTCGATACCCAAACGTAACGACTCATCCTCTTCCTTAACATCCTCCTAACTTGCGTCACGGTTAGACAACAAGAATATTCCGGTGATTTATTACCGTAAAATACTACCTTGGGTTTTCTTAGAAAACTGAAGAATCATACTTTTATTCTAACAATTTATTAAAATTCTATGGTTAATTAACTCATTCATACCGAGAATTACTTCAAATTCTCTCAACTTTATCGGTACTTATCTACCGATACTTGCTTACCTTTCTTATCCATACAATAATTCCCATGAATATGTTCAACGAAAGTTTTTTCCTCATTCTCTACCTTAATGTTTAAAGGTATTTATAATTTTTTCGGGAATGAACTTAATCACTTAGCACATTCTCATACTATAAAAGAAAAGTAGCACTCCAATCAAACAGCACATAAGCATTCATTGTATTGACTGGAATGATACCTGCTACTAAATCTGTTGATACAACCGCATCTTAGACAATCATATTAAAAGTACGGGCCATAGGTCTACTCGACAATGGTGGTCCAGTAATGGCTAACTTACCACTACTAGCACCCTTACTTTCCTCCGACCCCTTCTTTGGGTAATTTCTTGCCATGTGGTCCAATGACCCACATACAAAACAGCAATGGTTTTTCTTAGGATTAGGACAATTGGGTGATATATGACCCTCCTGTCCACAGTTATAATAAACCAATTTTCCCTTCAGATAGACTCCTAAATGAGCCTTTCCACATGTCTTACATGCTTCGATCCTACGCTTAGGATCCCTTAGTTCCACTCCAGTATTTCCGGAGTTAAAATTCCTCATTTTTGGCATACTGCCACTACCACTGGCACTCTCTGCCTTGGTTGCTCCCTCTCCCTTGCTCTTATTCTTTCTCTCTTTGTGGTATTGGTCAACGCCTCACTACCACCTTCTGCTATAATTGTATTTTCCAGAATGGTCCCATAGGAAGCACTCCAGAACATAGAAATCCTATTATAGAGCCAGGGTTTCAGGCCCTGCTCAAACCTACGAGCCTTCCTCTCTTTAGTGTCCACTTGATGTGGAGAAAACTTGCCAATTCATTAAATTTGGCCGCGTACTGGGGAACCGTCATGTCCCCTTGTTTAAGTTCTAAGAACTTAATCTCCATCCTCCCTTGCATGCTTGTAGGGAAATAATTCTCGAAGAAAACCTTCTTGAATTGTTCCAATGTTACCGCATCTGTTCTGGCCCCACCCTGTTGAGCCTCCCACCAAAAGTTGGCTTCCCTTTTCATCATGTAAGTCGCAAAAGAAGTCTTTTGTGCCCCAGCTACATTTGTAATAACAAACGCCTTTTCCATTTCTTTCACCCATGTCTGAGCCTCTATTGGGTCCGTCGTTCCTTTGAACTCCGGCGGACCTACGCTTTTAAACTCTTTAAAGGTAGTCATTTTGGCTACCCTAGGGACTACGGGAGCTCTACCCCCGATTTGCTTAAATGCAACCGTTAATAAATTAACGAACTCTTGCATAGGGTTATTCTGACCCCCTTGATTATCATTATGTGATTCCGCTTCCTGATTAAATAAATAAAATTTCATTATTATCTATTTACTTACTTAGTTATTATTCGCCAAACAACAACTCATACCATAACAAAGCAAATTAAATGGAAACTTCATTATATTTATATTCTCCTTCATAGTTTGAAACTATTTACAATTTACTTCCATAGCCAACAGCTATTACATTTCTATCCCGCAATAGAACTTCACAAAAGTTGGGATTTACAAAAAGACTACCCTTTAGTTTTATAAAAGAGGGCTTTACATCACTACACATAAATTTACCGCTCTAGACTATTAATAATACATAACAGCATCCTCATGCTTCTCATTCGCAAGAGTCGACACAATATCCCGACTAATCGTATAACGGGTTTGTCTTGACTCAATGTAATAACAAGCAACTTTCAGCTTGAAATCCTGATGTGCACTCTCATGGATGTAAGACATTAGTGTTATCTTCTGGTCTTTCTCGACCAGTTTCTTATGAAGCTCTACTACCCCGTTCATATAATCTCTAGCCTTATTTGTCATGAGCACCTTCTCATCATGCTCTGACTCAAAATCTGCTTCTGCAGACTCCTTCGCTTTATAAAGAGCTCTAATCTTTTCATTATGGTTCTGCATAATAGTGCGCAGTTGCACGTTACGGTTAAGTACCGAGAGATACAATGCCCTCATTGTATCTGGAGGTGTTGGCTCTAGTGCAGGTACCACTGTATTAACTGATGTTACCTCCATGTCTTCCTCCACATTGATCATCATATCAAGGTACGATGTCAATCCCATAACTCCCTCGGAGTATTCCTCCTCAGAAAAGTACTCCTCTGTCTCCGACTCTTCTAGAATAACTAAGGGTACCTCCGCCACTGGCATAGGTACAGGCTCTACTCTGTTCACGGACTCTCCATTGACCACGTGTATATCTCTATACATCAAGCTATCGATCAACATCTACAATAACACATAACATGTTGATTAGTACATAATACACAATAGTATAAGCACAAATCATATTTAATTTATTTAGGGTTAATTTTCATGTTTTAAATCTTTCAGGACTGAGTTTCCTCAATACCTTATTAACTCATTCGACACAAGTTTACTTCTTTTGGACTTTTCCTTCCTTAACGAGGTTATTAGCCTAAGGTTCTTCCCCCCTTAAGTTTTATAACCTAATGCTTTGATACCAACCTGTGATGCCCCCAAATTCGGGTATCTTCCAACCCGACAGATGGTGCTACACGGTACTCATAACTGTACATTCATTCTATTGAAACAACATCAAAATGTGTGTATCAACGACATTCTTATTACATTTATAATATTACATCCCGTTCCCAGGTTCTGAAACCAATACATTCTTTGTTCATCATAATATAATACATACACTTACTAGTCTAATACAAGATAAACTAATCATTCATCTTTGCCTTGCCTTTATCTCTACTTGAACCCTCGGTTCACTCGACCTTAGCTGCAATCATATGATTCAAGCAAGAAGTGAGCATAACTAGCTCAGCAAGTCTAACAATATATTATATAGATACCACTTCGAGAATCATATGATTATTCTTCAATAACTGAACAATAGTTATGAAGTACTATAAAACATTGAATAGCACTTCTCATCTCATAAAACAATTTTGAAGTACATATAGTAGTTTGGAAATTCTGAGTAGGTCCATAGACCATGAACATTCTCTTTAGCTTTTATTCTTGAAAAGGACAACCAGGTACTAAGACCGTAAATCCGATATTTCTTACGAGCATTTCTAAGTGATCAGCCTATAGTACTCTATGTTGATCAACACTTATCCGTTAAACATATTTACGTTTAAGTTTTGGCAACCTCACGTGCCTATCGAATAATTGATGTAAAAATACATTTGTTTATTCATACTCAGTCTTATATTGAATCCGTACCAAACAATTGGCGTAGGATAGCGTTATCAATTCTATATTGAAAGACTTGTAAACAAATCAATCAACTCTTCAAGATTAGTCTAGCCAAGTTAAAACTGGCATCGACCCTTTCTTTAAAACAATTCATGCATCTCATAACATGAATTACTAAAAACCTGGCTAACACGAAGGTTAGACAAGTGTTAAGAAAACTTGCCTTCAACGTCTGCTACAGTAAAATTACTTTTCCTTTGAGTCTTTACGGTCTCTACAACATATAACCACATAACATACCACATTAGGTCATGAATGAACATACATAGTTCCTAATGAATCTTACCCTTCTTCTCAATCTAATCATGTATTAGATTTGTTATTATTGGTTCCGGCTTGTCGTTATAATTTACATCGTTCTTACCAACTTCTTTTGTGATAACCCGGGATTTCGAATAATCTGAATTTTACGAATAAATTTTTTTTATTTAATATTGATATTGACTATCAATATTATGTTGAGTATCTGGGATACGAGTCTAAGAGAAATGGTTAATTTGTGTATTGTGTGACGCCCCCAAAATTATGTATACATCACCCATCTTGGGTCGTCAGTTACATGATACAGAATACAAATATAACTTACTAATACAACTGTCGTGTACAATACGACAAAACATAAACTGCGAATTTGAATACAAATATTATCTTCTAGAGAGTATTCATACTCAAAAAGAGTCGTCATTACAATTATTATCACACTATTACATAGAATAGCGAGGACTACTAATACTATCATCTGGTTCATCACTCCGTTCCCCGACTCGTCCTAGCTATATTCTCATTTCCTGAAGAGAACAGTGAAAGAAAGGGTGAGCTCAACTAGCCCAGTAAGAAATATTATGACTAAGATAATGCAGAATAAATTATCATTAGCCTTCAACAATGTTAAACCAATAAAATATAATAGACATCAAGTTTAACTGCAGCGGAACAAGCAATCCATTAAAAGAGTCAAGTAGAAAATAAACTCTACTATCTTTTATGATTTAAAAGGTTTTTCAACACTATTATCGCTGGGACTCATCTTAATAAAATAATCCACATCATCGAATCACCCCTGCACTACGGCCAAGGATATTCGTGTATTCATTAATGGTCATGATCATGCCAACAACTGTCCATCAATGCACTACGGGCCAATGAGGACTTTTACCACATCATTTGTAACATTACGGTCATGATTATACCGAATAATCCCTGGTCATAATCATACCAAGTCCATCTATGCACTACATGCCACAGATGACTTTCAACATTTTATAAACATGAGGATGATGACAATGATATAAGAATTCAATAAAACAAGTTCAAGAATTAATTTATCCAGGAATTAACAACGTCTAAATTGTCAATCCTCAGTTCTAACCTTCAGCTGATGATATCCAGAACGAAGATCGATCTTTGAAAAGAATTGTGCTCCTTGCAACTGGTCAAACAGGTCATCAATACGTGACAATGAGTACCTGTTTTTAATGGTGACATGATTCAACTCCCGATAATTAATACAAAGTCGCATACTTCCATCTTTCTTTTTCACGAATAGAACAGGAGCACCCCAAGAAGAAGTACTAGGACGAATAAAGCCAATGTCTAACAATTCCTGCAGTTGGATCTTTAACTCCTGAAGTTCAATAGGAGCCATTCGATATGGGGCATTGGAAATGGGTTTTGTACCGGGTTCAAGGTCGATACAAAATTCAATTTCACGCTCTGGGGGTAGGCCAGGAAGTTCTTCAGGGAATACATCAGGGAATTTATTAACAATAGAAATATTATTCAAAACTGACGTATTTTTGTTTAGATCCATGACATGAGCTAAGAAAGCTTGACATCCGTTTTTCAATAAACGAATAGCTTTATGGCTTGAGATGACAGCGATTGATTTTAATGGTTTGGTTGCTTGATTTCACATAATAGGTCGATTAGGAATATGAAAGCTAACAACCTTACGAAAACAATCAATTTTTGCATGATGAGTAGTTAACCAATCAATCCCTAGAATCACGTCAAATGCAAGTATTTTTAATGAAATAAGATCGACAGGTAATGTGTGGGTACCAACTTGAACCAAACAAGACTTATAAACCGTGGATGTAATGAAGGTTTCTCTCAATGGAGTTTCAACAGATAAGTTAAAGTCTAATTTCTCCAGAGTCAAATTTAATCGATGAGCGCAAGTAGGAGAAATAAAAGAATGGGTAGAACCGGTATCAAATAAAGTATAGACTTCGTTAGAGTTTATGATAAGCTTACCCGTGATGACTTCATTTGGGTTCCTTGCTTGCTGGGAGGTCACAACAAACGCTCTCCCTTGCACTACCGGTTTTGACTTTTCTGGGATGACCTTTGGTGTCTCCATCTTGGCTGAACTTGTTTTTGGTAAACGACAAAAACGAGTTAAATGACCTTCTCTTCCACAATTATAGCATGCTTTAGACAGCATCGCGCAGTTTGGACTGATGTGCCCCTCCCCTCTGCATTTGAAATATATGATAGGTGGTCGTTCTCCTTCCTTAACAACGGGTGCTGGTGCTGACGTCTTTCCATCATTGTTGAATCTCCTCTTCTTGAAATGACCATTCTTATTGTTTTGGCCCTGATTACCACCGAAGTGGTTACCATTTCTGGCATGTTAATTCCCTCCACGCTTGTTGTCACCGCTTTGATGATTGCTCTCACTGGTATTATCATTTTGCCGACTGCTCTCTTTTGGTTGCGTTGACTCGTTATCGTGCTCCACTAACTGAGCCCTATTCACAACATCTGAATACAAACATAATTTATGAGAAATAAGATGTTGACGTATCTCAGGTTTCAAACCTCGCAAAAACATTCGCGTCATTCGCTCTTCATTATCCACCAAGTGGGACGCAAACCGGGACAACTCAGCAAATTTAGCCTCATACTGCGACACGGTTATATTATTCTGCTCAAATTTGATGAACTCCACCTCCTTCATGTGACGAACACTTTCAGGAAAGTATTTGTCATTGAACAGCTCTTGGAACTTCTCCCAAGATATCTTCAGTGCGGCAGGTTGAGTACGCTTAATCGATTCCCACCAATAATCTGCCTCTCCTCGCAACATAAAGGCGGCAAAGGGAACCTTTTGCTCCTTGGAGCATCCCAAGACATCAAATATCTTGGTGGTCTACTTTATCCATGTTTCCGCTATAAGTGGTTTTGGCTCTCCTTTAAACTCTGGTGGTCCCAGCTCCTTGAACTGTTTAGCGGTGACCGTCCGAGAGTTTTCAGTGTTTCCACTTATATTTTGGACAGGAGCCGCTCTCGCTTGCTGTTGCATGAACTGCATAAAGTTTCTGAACATTCCATCATTTATCATCTGGTCAGTGTTGTTATTTGCATGAGGATTGTCACCTTCCTACTGTGCAGTATACTGATTATTAATATGTGGTGAATCAACAGTCGCCTGTGCTCCATTGTTATTCTCAACATTCTCAGATGCCATTTTCAGATACTGTCACAAAACAAAAGTTAATTGATATGTCATATATTATCCTTATATTATGACCGACCAATTAAATACCATGCAAATAAACTTAGGTAGGTCATACTAGCGAAGGAATTCCCCGTCTCTCCCCTCCTAGTTCTATTCTCACATCTTAGCCAGAGATCATATCCCTAAGCTCTGATATCAACTGTGACGCCCCCAAAATTAGGTATACATCATCCATCTTGGGTCGGTAGTTACATGATACAGAATATAAATATAACTTACTAATACAACTGTCGTGTACAATACGACAAAACATAAACTGTGAGTTTGAATACAAATATTGTCTTCTAGAGAGTATTCATACTCAAAAGGAGTCCTCATTACAATTATTATCACACTATTACATAGAATAGTGAGGACTACTAATACTATCATCTGGTCCATCACTCCGTTCCCCGACTCGTCCCAGCTATATTCTCATTTCCTGAAGAGAACAGTAAAAGAAAGGGTGAGCTCAACTAGCCCAGTAAGAAATATTATGACTAAGATAATGCAGAATAAATTATCATTAGCCTTCAACACTGTTAAACCGATAAAATATAATAGACATCAAGTTTAACTGTAGCGGAACAAGCAATCCATTAAAAGAGTCAAGTAGAAAATAAACTCTACTATCTTTTATGATTTAAAAGGTTTTTCAACACTGTTATCTCTGGGACTCAGCTTAATAAAATAATCCACATCATCGAATCACCCCTGCACTACGGCCAAGGATATTCGTGTATTCATTAATGGTCATGATCATGCCAACAACTGTCCATCAATGCACTATGGGCCAATGAGGACTTTTACCACATCATTTGTAACATTACGGTCATGATTATACCGAATAATTCCTGGTCAAAATCATACCATGTCCATCTATGCACTACAGGCCACAGATGACTTTCAACATTTTATTAACATGAGGATGATGACAATGATATAAGAATTCAATAAAACAAGTTCAAGAATTAATTTATCCAAGAATTAACAACGTCTAAATTGTCAACATGATACTGCTTTGTGGAGTAAAATTCAAGAATGTTTAGAAGAATATTTTCATGAAAAGATACTGGATGAAACGCAATTATCAAGGATATTCCACAAATTTTATGGAGTATAGAAGTCAAAACTTAACCAACTGAGTATAATAAAGAATGGAATAACAAAAGAAATCGCCATGCATGCGATAGACCGCACAGATAGGTTATTCCAACAGAATAATAAATAATGGAACCAGGTCCGACGTAAACACACAGACAGGATATTCTGACAGAATAATAAATAATGGAACCAGGTCCGGTGTAAAACACACAGACAGGATGTTCCAACAGAATAATAACAAGACGGAACCAGGTCCGGTGTAAAACACACAGACAGGATGTTCCAACAGAATAATAATAAAAATGGAACCAGGTCCGGTGTAAAACACACAGACAGGATGTTCCAACAGAATAATAGAAGAATGTCACCAAGTATAGGGTAGACCGCGTATACAGGTTATTCCAACAGAATAATAAGAAATGGAATAACAACAGTTCTCTTCATGAATAAGAAAGAATAACACCCCTTACCGTTTTAAAAAAGAGCTAAAATAAGGAAGTAGTTAAGTAGCAGAATACTCTTTTTCTCTCTCTCTCTCTATAGTTTCTCTCTCTAGAATTCAGTGAATTCGTAAGAAATAATGAAAGAATGAGCTGCAATTTATAGAAAAATAGAATGCATAGTAACTAATCCATGAACGGTCCAGATTGATTACTTTAATCTGACGGTCCATATTTAAAGAAAAATCTTTTAAATAAAATATAATATATTCTATTTATAGAATAACTTTAATAAAGTATTCTGTTTTATATAAAAAGATGTTTCTGTTTTATTACGTTAATAATACGAATAAAACAAAACGTCATTATCGCTAAATAATTCATATTATTAACTGACAATAATTGAATCAAACTGAGTGACTTCTCACATAAGCATTAATAATCAATACCGTGTGCTACTATGCAACCACACGTATTACTGTACTTTTACTACCGAGTAGTTCAACAGTAACAATGGTAAAACTTCCGCCGTTATTTTTAATAAAATATTTTTGTCGTTTTCTCAATCCGACAATAATTCCGTTGTGGGGTCCACCAATGATTGTGCCGTTGTACGAATATTTCCTGTTAAAATGAATATTTCCCGACCAATCGAATATTATATAACAACTTGCGTACTTTGTAAAATTTATAAATATTACCCACAACTATAACATTATATCAAATTAACTCCATAATATTCAAAAATGATATTTATAGAAAATTCGTCTTTATTTATAAAAGTCGGGGTCTTACATATTGACTGAGAAATAAGAGTAGAGTTGTACTTAACAGAGAATAGAAATTTTAACCCTAGTTACGAATTGGGATTCGGTAGAAGATACAGTTATAATAATTGTATTGATGAATATGTGAGTGTTTATAACTTATTAAGTTAATTAGGGCTATTAAGTTAATACACTAGAGGCATATGTTATGAGATATATGAATTATGTGCGTGATTGAATAAATATGTATTATGAATATGTATACATATATTTAGTAAAGAGAATTAAGATTAAAGTTATGAAACCTAATACATATATTAGGTATGATAATTAATAACGTAATGAGTTATAATATAAGAGAATGGTGGTATATAAAAAAATTAAAAAGTATAAACTATGTTGAATTGCAAGCCCAAAGAATTAGAATTTCTAGCCTAAATAATTAATTGATTGGCCCAACTCTTAGCCCAATTGGTAGGGGACCTTTTGGACCATTAAGTAAGCTAAATGGAGCTTAAAAGATAATAAAAAGAGGCCCAAGAAGGCCATCATGGCCGAAATTTACATAGTAGAGAGAAAGGGGGAATGCATGTAATCATTACATTACTTTAGTAGGTGAGCTAACTTGCTAGGTGTCAAGTGTTGGACTTATTCTTATCTTTTCATCAAACCTACAAGTTAAACCAAGGGTGCAAGCAAGCTTATAATGATAAGGAGAGAGAAGAAGAGTGAGACATTGGATGATGATTATAGATGCATTAAATATATCTATACAAAATTACTAACATCAAATTTCCTTTCTCTTACATCTTTTTATCTCATTTCATGTTCTTAAGTTATCAAAGCAAGACCAAGAGAGAGAATAGAGGGGGACGAACAAGAGGGTTGGGAGAGTGAGTGATTTTTTTCAAAGTTTATAGTTCTCTACTCTATAATAAAGAATGGAATAACAAAAGAAATCACCATGCATGCGATAGACCGCACAGACAGGTTATTCCAACAGAATAATAAATAATGGAACCAGGTCCGACGTAAACGCACAGACAGGATATTCCGACAGAATAATAAATAATGGAACCAGGTTCGGTGTAAAACACACAGATAGGATGTTCCAACAGAATAATAACAAGACGGAACCAGATCCGGTGTAAAACACACAGACAGAATGTTCCAACAGAATAATAATAAAAACAGAACCAGGTCCGGTGTAAAACACACAGACAGGATGTTCCAACAGAATAATAGAAGAATGTCACCAAGTATAGGGTAGACCGCGTATACAGGTTATTCCAACAGAATAATAAGAAATGGAATAACAACAGTTCTCTTCATGAATAAGAAACAATAACACCCCTTACCGTTTTAAAAAAGATCTAAAATAAGGAAGTAGTTAAGTAGCAGAATACTCTTTTTCTCTCTCTATAGTTTCTCTCTATAGTTTCTCTCTCTAGAGTTCAGTGAATTCGTAAGAAATAATGAAAGAATGAGCTGCTATTTATAGAAAAATAGAATGCATAGTAACTAATTCATGAACGGTCCAGATTGATTACTTTAATCTGACGGTCCATATTTAAAGAAAAATCTTTTAAATAAAATATAATATATTCTATTTATAGAATAACTTTAATAAAGTATTCTGTTTTATATAAAAAGATGTTTCTATTTTATTACGTTAATAATACGAATAAAACAAAACGTCATTATCGCTAAATAATTCATATTATTAACTGACAATAATTGAATCAAACTGAGTGACTTCTCACATAAGCATTAATAATCAATACCGTGTGCTACTATGCAACCACACGTATTACTGTACTTTTACTACCGAGTAGTTCAACAGTAACAATGGTAAAACTTCCGCCGTTATTTTTAATAAAATATTTTTGTCGTTTTCTCAATCCGACAATAATTCCGTTGTGGGGTCCACCAATGATTGTGCCGTTGTACGAATATTTCCTGTTAAAATGAATATTTCTCGACCAATCGATTATTATATAACAACTTGCGTACTTTGTAAAATTTATAAATATTACCCACAACTATAACATTATATCAAATTAACTCCATAATATTCAAAAATGATATTTATAGAAAATTCGTCTTTATTTATAAAAGTTGGGGTCTTACATATTGACTGAGAAATAAGAGTAGAGTTGTGCTTAACAGAGAATAGAAATTTTAACCCTAGTTACGAATAGGGATTCGGTAGAAGATACAGTTATAATAATTGTATTGATGAATATGTGAGTGTTTATAACTTATTAAGTTAATTAGGGCTATTAAGTTAATACACTAGAGGCATATGTTATGAGATATATGAATTATGTGCGTGATTGAATAAATATGTATTATGAATATGTATACATATATTTGGTAAAGAGAATTAAGATTAAAGTTATGAAACCTAATACATATATTAGGTATGATAATTAATAACGTAATGAGTTATAATATAAGAGAATGGTGGTATATAAAAAAATTAAAAAGTATAAACTATGTTGAATTGCAAGCCCAAAGAATTAGAATTTCTAGCCTAAATAATTAATTGATTGGCCCAACTCTTAGCCCAATTGGTAGGGGACCTTTTGGACCATTAAGTAAGCTAAATGGAGCTTAAAAGATAATAAAAAGAGGCCCAAGAAGGCCATCATGGTCGAAATTTACATAGTAGAGAGAAAGGGGGAATGCATGTAATCATTACATTACTTTAGTAGGTGAGCTAACTTGCTAGGTGTCAAGTGTTGGACTTATTCTTATCTTTTCATCAAACCTACAAGTTAAACCAAGGGTGCAAGCAAGCTTATAATGATAAGGAGAGAGAAGAAGAGTGAGACATTGGATGATGATTATAGATGCATTAAATATATCTATACAAAATTACTAACATCAAATTTCCTTTCTCTTACATCTTTTTATCTCATTTCATGTCTTAAGTTATCAAAGCAAGACCAAGAGAGAGAATAGAGGGGGACGAACAAGAGGGTTGGGAGAGTGAGTGATTTTTTCAAAGTTTATAGTTCTCTACTCTAGGATTAGGAAGAAGAACAGAAAGAATCAAGAGAAGGTATAAGAAATCCCTACTTTTATAGTTTAATTTCTCTTTGTGATGATTTGAGTTTTGATTTTTGTAAAACTATGATCTTGAGGCTTAAAATCTTAGATCGTGGTGTTTAACAGTATTTTATGTTTAGATCTAACTCTTTTATGGATCAAAAATTGGATATAAACTAAGAAATATGAGTTAGGTTTTTCAAAAGATAGAAAATAAAAAAAATTCTTAGCTTTTATTGTGTTTGATCTTGTGTTTGTTGACTAATTGGTGAATCAGATAATGGATTATATTAGATCCATGAGTATATGAGTTATTTTGAGTTAATATGATGAGTTATGTTGGTTTTATGGGAGATCATGAAAGTTTTCATACAAAACATAAAGAGTTAAAAAATAAATTTTTGAGAAAACAAAGTATGATATGGAAATAACCATATCTCTCATTCTACTTTGAATTTTTGAGTGTGGTCAACTTTTAGAGTTAGACATATGAGTTTTCTAACATCTCCAAGTGGAATCACTGGAAAATGTATTATAGATTTTCGAGTGGGCTGATTTTATCAAAGGAGTCAAAAAAAAATGACAAAAGTAAACTGTCCAAAATTTTGTAAGGGCTGTTTCAGCCACTTATTTCGTGAAAAAAATTCTGCCATTTTGGGAAATGAAAATATATGGTATTAAGTATCTCCTGTCCAAAAATGAGCTCATTCCGACTTAAAATGAGCAAGTTGTGACTATTTCAATATTTGGGTTTTTCCGACGAAAAACGTTATAACCGGAGTTCTATAACTCCGATGACCATTAAATTTAAACTGGAAGCTCACGTTAACATATGTAAGATCCTTCCAAGAGTTTGGAATTTCTGGAGTTAAAAGTGAGGTAGCTAATTTCTTAAGGAATTAACTATAAATTAATTTTTGAAAAATACTTAAGGGAGTTGAAAAATTCCAAAAAAATATTTTTTGCGTATAGAATACATATGTATATGATAGGCCAAAAGATTGAAAAATAATAAGCTAATTTCATATTTTCGTGAATAGTATATTTCAGCTTCCTGCAATGAACATTTTAGGTTACTGAAATGAGAAACCGAAATGTCAGAAGACATGTCAGTTTTGTTTTAGCTTGCTGAAATAGAAACTAAAATGATATATTAAGTCTTCTAAAGTCATAAATAGTTTAGCAAGTTATATTAGGAACTTATAAATGAATGAGTAAGGTGTTAAGTCTAAGATAGTATAGTTGTACTCTTTAATGATTGATTATGTGATTACATGCGATGAGTAAGATATGTGATGCTAACTAAGAGATCGATCTTATTAATGATAGGTCTTACAAAAGAAGTTAACTTAAATTACGTTGCAGTAGTCAATGAATCAGGCAAGTTTCCTTAACTAAACCATGAGTTAATACTGTTTAAATATTATGGTGGTTAATTATTGTTGATTAGACCATGTCTGAGAAATATTGTTGATTATTCGCAGTTAGTGCATATTTATTAATTCAAATTGAATTAATGATTCTGAGAATATACTTGTAGAATAACTGTTATTGGATATTCACATCCGTAGAAGCTATTATTGATTGCAAATAGTACAGTTAAATTATGTCTATTGTTTAATCTTATTGAGACATGTCTTAGCTAAATTGTTCTGGCTAGACGAATTTTTGTTGGAACTTGATAGGTTCGAGAAGAGAACTCAATTATTATTGACAGGTCAATGCCAATTGTTTCGGCTAGATCGAGAAAGAGAATAGGTATTGAAATCACTGTATTTCGTTATTAAGATTCAAAATCTATTTATAAGACTGAGAAGAACAACCTTTTATATAAAGGGAACCTTGTGGTCGTATATTCGACCGTTGCGCGCGTGTAAGTATTATGCATAATATAGGGTACAAGGAGTTGGCCGCTCTAAATACTTGTTGAGGGGTATAATTTAATCTATATGGTTATCTGATACACCTGGGTATATCAAAGTCAAATCTTTGATAGTTACTCGAGAAGAGAAGTTCAAGATCCAATGGATAGCTCAGCATAAATCTGGAAAACATTCCACTTTGTTATTGCGTAAAATTGATTCTAGATTATTCAATAGAATATCGTAGAAACTTTGAAAGCGTTGTACTTTTTCATTATTATATTATTGGTTTGCATAATATGCGAGAAGACTTGTTAATGATTAACGAATTGTTCAGCTATTTCAAAGTTTCTCAAACTTTGGTGACATTCTATTAAAAAAGATAGTCTGTTATTCTTGATTCATATACATTCATTGTATGTCTTAACTTACGGGGCAAATTTGTTTCTCACCCTTGCTAAATAAAATATTTCAGCTAGGAACGAAGAGGCCATCGGGGCTAAGAAGAACAAAGGTAAAGGCATAGTGCTGGAGTAGTTCTAATGAATATTATTATTATGTTGTTTTGTAAACCTTTTTTGTATATCTAAGGGGTATGTTTGTAAAGTTATGGTTAGATAACCTGGGACAATGTATTAACGATATCAGTTAATGAAGTGTGTATTTCTATTTATAAATAAATGGGTAGTTAGATGTTATTTATATTGTGGATCGTGAGCACCAAACTCGGGGGTCAGGTAACCCAGATTTGGGGGCGTCACAGGTTGGTATCAGAGCTGTAGGTTATAAACCTTAAGTGGGGTGGGGAAAACCCTAGGATTATAACCATAAGCGAGATAGAGAAAACTCATTTAGAGTTCTAAGTGAGGGATTGCCGATGTGCATCAATAGAAAGATGTGTGGACACATCATGTATATTAAGTTTGTACTATTGAAGTACTAATCAAGTTGTTTAAACTGACTGTAGGATGTCAGGAGAAGATGAAATGAGTAAAGAAGTGCTAGCGGCTATTACACCAGTGCCAGTAGTCGAGGTGCCAGCGCAAAGCGAGTCAGTTGAGGAAGTGGGAAAGGATGAACCCATGGTGAATTTGGGGAGTGATCATGATGATTATCCCGAAATGTATCTAAGTGGTGATGAGGAGGCATAGTCTAAGAAGCTAAGGTGGAGAAAGAGAATAAGACCAAAGTTGGAGAACAAGATCAAGTATATGCAGAAGTACAAGAACTCCGGAGTAAAGTGTTTCTCTTGGAAGAGCTGTGGAAGACAGAAAGGGCGTTACGCGAGATGACCGAAGAACGAAATGAGTTGAAGGCGCAGGTGGAAAGGATGAAGATTGAAGGTGGTGGATCGTCTGAAGGAACAATTAAGCAGAACGGCAAGAATAAGAGAAAGAGGGACAACGACAGTGATAATTCAGAAAATTTAAACCCGACGAAGAAGCAAGTCTGTAGCAAGTGTGGAAAGACTCACGTGAGAGAATGCATGATGTGGAAGAACGTGTGTTTCAACTATAAACAGGAAGGACATATTTCCCTACATTGTCCTAAGCCGAATATGAGAAAGTGTTTTTCATGTGGAAAAATGGGGCACGGATTCAACAAGTGTCCCAGCAAGAAGAGGACTGGTGAAGGGAGTGGACGGTAGATAACTTGATATTAAAAGTTATAATATCAAGAATGATGTGTAAGCATATATATATATATATATATATATATATATATATATATATGTTTGTATGAATGAAATCTTTATTTTTTATATGAATATAAGATTAAGATAAATTTGTGTGTTCTTAAAACTCATACTTATGGTAAGTTCGTGACTCATAATTATACGAAATATTTTTGAACCCCTCAGCGAATGGATGCCAATGGTCTGACTAGGATAAGTTCATAAACTCATATAATTGTGGCAAGTTCCTGAACTCATAAGTGTGATAAGTTTGACACATTGGGAATAGCTATGTGTGAATAGAGAATTGCAACTTTTTGTGTAAAGTTGAAGAATTGTAACTTTTTGTGTAAAGTTGTGATGTTAATCCTGATATTTATTAATTATTAAAAAGGGATAGTTGTATGTGTTAAGTACTAAATGTACTATGTGCTATTTAAATAAATTTGCGATTATATGAGAACTTTGTGTTAAATTCTTATTGTATTGTTAATAAGAATCTGTGTAGAGAAAGAGAATTGATGTAAGATTTTTATTTAAATCAGATAATGTCGCCTAGATGACAGAATCGAAATCAAAGAGAAGAGCAGTCAGTGAATAATGAAGGAGGTCAACCAGACCCGATGTAAAACTTTATAAATATGATAGCCCAAGCTACGGGAAATAGAGCGCCAGCAGCAGGAGCAAGAGAACAGCCAGCCGATAGATTGGCTAACTTTAAAGATTTTAAAGTGGTAGGACCGCCTGAATTCAAAGGGACTACGGATCCGATTGAAGCCCAAACTTGGGTGAAGGACATGGAGAAGGCATTCATTATTGCCAGAGTATCGGAAGAGCAAAAGATAGCTTGTGCAACATATCTGATGAAGGGAGAAGTCAATTACTGGTGGGAGACTAATCAGGCAAGAGCTGGAATAGTTGTAGTGACTTGGACAGGATTCAAGGAGTTGTTCTTTAAGAACTATTTTTCGCCAAGTATGAAAGATCGGATGGAAGTTAAGTTTTTAGAACTAAAGCAGGAGAATATGTCGGTTTCTGAGTATGCTGCCAAATTCAATGAGTTAGCTAGATTTTTACCTCATCGGGTGGACACGGAGGTAAGAAAGGCGAAAAGATTTGAGAATGGATTGAAGCCAGGGATATTGAACAAAGTAGCTATGTTGCAGATCAATACGTTTGCGACTTTGTTGGAGAAAGTGATAATTGCTGAAGGGGGAAGTGAAGTTGCATCCCAATATCATCAGGAGAAGAAGAAGAAGACAAATGACGGAGGTAGTAGTAGGGGTAGTAATTCGAACAAGAGAAAGTGGAGCAAGAATACCCAATCGGGTAACAAGACAAAAGGGAATTAGAAAGGAGGGGAGCCATGTGCAACTTGTGGGAAGAATCATTCCGGAGTTTTTCTGAAGAAGAAGGGAGTCTGTTATAACTGTGGTTAAGAGGGACACATGTCACCCAATTGCCCCAGTCCAAAGAAGATACAAGGTTGTTATGCATGTGGATCGATATATCATCTGGTTAGGAACTGTCCGAAGTGAAATGCGGAGAAGGAAAGTGTCAACAAGGGACCTGGTAGCGGAACCTTGGCGATTCGAGGACTTGCACATCCAGGAAGACCAATGGCCCATGCATTTAACATAACGGTGCAAGATGCAGTGGTTGCCCAGGAGGTGGTGACAGGTAACGATTTCGTTTAGAAATTTAATTACGCGAGAAATATGAGTTAGATATCGCTGTGAATTGCTTTCTTTTACAGATCCAAATCACAGGTAAGAAAATGACACAAAAATTAATATTGTGATGATAAGAATGAATTGATGATACAACTTTAAAAGATTGTAGAGAATAAGAAAATGGTGATTTCGAGGACGGAATCCTTATAAGGATGGGAGAATGTGATAACCCGGGATTTCGAATAATCCAAATTTTACGAATAATTTTTTTTTATTTAATATTGATATTGACTATCAATATTGTGTTGAGTATCTGGGATACGAGTCTAAGAGAAATGGTCAATTTATGTATTGACTAAGAAATAAGAGTAGAGTTGTGCTTAACAGAGAATAGAAATTTTAACCCTAGTTACGAATTGGGATTCGGTAGAAGATACAGTTATAATAATTGTATTGATGAATATTTGGGTGTTTATAATTTATTAAGTCAATTAGGGCTATTAAGTTATTACACTAGAGGGATATGTTGTGACGCCCCCAAAATAGGTATACATCACCCATTCTGAGTTGCCAAATACATGGTACAGAATACAAATACAAACTTAAATATACAACATGAGCTGTGAGTTTCAATACAAATATTGTCGTATAGACAGTATTAAAACTCAAAATAAGTCCTCAATACATTTATTATCACACAATTTCATAGAATAAGGAGGACTACTAATGCTATCTTCTGGACCGTCACTCCATTCCCCGACTAGTTCCTGCTACATTCTTATTTCCTAAAGAGAACAATGAAAGCAAAAGGGTGAGCTCAACTAGCCCAGTAAGAAATATTATGACTAAGATAATGCAGAATAATTTATCGTTAGCCTTTAACAATGTTAAACTGATAAAATATAACAAACATCAAGTTTAACTGCAGCGGAACAAGCAATCCATTAGAAGAGTCAAGTAGAGAATAAAATCTACTATCTTCTATGATTTAAAAGGTTTTTCATCACTTTTATCGCTGAGACTCAGCTTAATAAATAATCTACATCGTCCCTGCACTACGGTCAAGAATATTCATTAGTATCACGACCACAAATTATCCATGCACTACGGGCCAAGGATATTCGTGTATTCATCAATGGTCATGATCATGCCAACAACTGTCCATCAATGCACTACGGACCAATGAAAACTTTTACCACATCATTTATAACATTACGGTCATGATTATACCGAATAATCTCTGGTCATAATCATACCAAGTCCATCTATGCACTACAGGCCTCAAATGACTTTCAATATAATATAAACATGAGGATGATGACAATAATATAAGAATTCAATAAAACAAGTTCAAGGATAAATTTTTAAAGATTTATAATTTAATTTATTCAGAAATCAATAACGTCCAAATTGTCAACATGATACTGCTTTGTGGAGTAAAATTCAAGATAATATTGTACCAAAAACAATTTGGACTGAAAACAAATCAATTTTTATCATGAATAGTACTCTAGGTGAATAGTACTCGAGTGAATAGTATTCTGTGAATAGTACTTCAGGAATAGTAACCCCATGAATAGTACTCCGACATGAAAAAGTTAAAACTTATCAAGAATGCTCAGAATAATATTTTCATGAAAAGATACTGGATGAAGCGCAAATATCAAGGATATTCAACTAATTTCATGGAGTTTAGAAGCCAAAACTTTAACAAAAGGAGTATAGAATTCAAAATTTGAAACGAAATAATATTACTTACATACTACAGAGTATGGAAGAAAATATTATTTCAGGCAAATGTTGAACAAAATAACATCCCTTACCTTGAAAAGAAGAGTACTCTAACTGGTATAGCGGGGATATTCTTAAAGAAAACTTTCACTGTTTTCTATGCTCAAAGCTTTATAAAACTCTAAAGAAATACGTTCAAGATTATAGAAGAAGAATTCTCTGATTCTTGTGTGATTTTCAATTCTAACTTAAGCGCCTATTTATAGAAAAATGTTAGAACGCCATAGGAGACTAAATAATAAAATAATATTTTTTTTTCTTTCTACATAGCCTACTTTGTTAAAAGAAGACCAAGCATGCCATCTTGGAATATTTTTGTAGCCCACATGTTTCAAAACAAAAGTGGTTCCCACCCATAATTTTAAAAAAATATTTAATTTCCAAAACTTCAACAATTCATAAAATAGCCCTTTATCAGAAAAATACGAATTTTATATCCATTCCACACGAAATTGAATTCTCTACAACTTTGTAGCTTTAAGTTTTTCCAAATTCCAGACAGAAAATATCCGAAATCCACAAACGGATAATTTTTAACACATTTTAAAATTCATAACAAATCATGCGTTAATTTTTAACGGTTCAAAATTTGCGGACATATACTCAACTTATATATGCTTAACATATCCAAAAATCACAACGATCCAACGGTCGGATCAAAATTATAACTCACGCAATAGAGCTTTAAGAACACTGATTTAATTTTTAATACTTCCAATCCGACAAAATACTGATAAAAGACCTCAACATTAATTTCTTCATTTATAACCACATAAAATAAATATTTTTCTATCCATCATTTATATCCACATAAAATAAATATTTTCTTATCATATAAATCAATAATTAATTATTCATAAATAATATTCTAGAATCACAATAATGACAACCAGACCGTTCTCAGGAAAGAGGGGGCTTTCCGATAAAGATTTCTCCTTACTGGCGTGTAATTAGTTGACCAAATCTCTCCTTGACAGAACTTTCTGGACATTGCCAATAATGTTATCTAATAATATTATTCAAATAATATGAATTATTGATATGATAATGAGAAATACTGTGCAGTGACAATTATTGAAACAACAATAATATAAAATATCAACGCAGTAATTATTGAACCAATAAAATAAAATATTGAATAGTAATTACTGTAACAATTATTGAGTAGTGCCTTCTTACGTAAGAATCAATAATTCAAAAATACTGTGCAACACCGTGTGCTATTGTGCAACAACGTGTATTACTATATTTTAACCACCGGGTATTCTAACAGTTAACGGTAAAACTTTCACCGTTATTTTATAAAAAGATATTTTTATCATTTTCTTAATCCAACAATAATTCCGTTATGGGGTCCACCAATGATTGTGCCGTCGTACGAATATTCTCTGTTAAAACGAATATTTCCCGACCAATCGAATATTATATAACAACTTGCGTACTTTGCAAAATTTATAAATATTACCCACAACTATATCATTATATCAAATCCACTCCATAATATTCAAAAATGATATTTATAGAAAATTCATCTTTTTCATAAAAGTTGGGGTCTTACAACCTCCCCTTCTTATGAAATTTCGCCCTCGAAATCAGGGTACGTACCTGGTATGTCGAAGAGGTAAGGATACCTTGATTTTATTTTAGATTCTAACTCCCAGGTCATTTCCTCAACATCGTGATTTCTCCACAAAACTTTAACATGAGGTATAACATTGGAGCGTAAAATATGCTCCTTCTTATCCAAGATTTTAACAGGAACCTCTTCATACGTTAAATCTTCCGTTATTTCGTCCGGTTCTAACTCAATAATGTGGTTCGGGTCTTTCACATATTTACGTAACATAGATATGTGAAAAACGTTATGAACACGAGACATACTTGGTGGTAAGGCGAGTCTATAGGCCACAGTTCCTACTCGTTTGAGGATTAAAAATGGGCCAATGAATCGAGGATTGAGCTTTCTTCTCTTTTCAAATCTCGTAACTCCTTTCCATGGAGCAACACGTAACAACACATGATTTTCAATATCGAATTCCACGTCCTTTCGATGAAGATCAACATAACTCTTTTGTCGATCTTGTGAGGTTTTTGTACGTTGTCGGATCGTTTAAATCTTTTCTGTGGTCCTACGTACCAGGTCAGATCCTAACAATGTTGCTTTACCTACCTCATCCCAGTATACTGGAGAATGACACTTTCTTCCATACAATGCCTTGAATGGAGCCATGTCAATACTTGCTTGATAACTGTTGTTGTAGGAAAACTCCACCAATGGTAAGAACTTGTCCCAACTTCCCTTGAAGTCAAGGACACAGAGTCTTAATAGATTTTCAAGAGTTTGAATAGTCCTCTCTCAGTGCCAGTCCGTTTAAGGATGATAAGTCGAACTAAATCGTAAATTCGTGCCCATAGCTTTTTGCAAACTAACCCAAAATCTTGAAGTGAATCTTAGGTCTCGATCAGAAACTATGGATACTGGCATACCATGCAATCTTACAATCTCATTTATGTACATACGAGCAAGATGTTCAAGTGTATAAGTTGTTCTACTCGTATATTCGCTATCATCACATGGGTCCCTGGAGTCTTTAACTCTAGCTCTATCCTTTGCAAGTCATATAAAATGGGCATTTGCGTTGATAATATCGCACTCGTACCCGCATATGATCTTCTACTCAATGCGTCAGCTACTACGTTCGCTTTATCAGGATGGTATTGAATGGTATGATCATAATCTTTTAACAGTTCAAGCCAACATCGTTGCCGCATGTTGAGTTCCTTTTGGGTGAAGAAATATTTGAGGCTTTTATGATCCGTAAAGATCTCCACTTTCTCCCCATACAAGTAATGCCTCCAAATTTTAAGTGTGAAGACAACAGCTGCCAACTCTAGATCATGAGTAGGATAATTCCTCTCATATTCTTTGAGTTATCGAGAGGCATAGGCTATGACTTTCTCATGTTGCACGAGAACACATCCTAACCCTTTGCCCAAAGCATCACTGTAGATGAGAAATCCCTCCGAGCCAGATGGTATTGTCAGAACAGGTGCTGAAATGAGTCTCCTCTTGAGTACTTGAAAACTCTTCTCACATTCCACGCTCCAACCGAATTTTGTATCTTTCCGAGTCAACTGAGTTAATGGAGTAGCGATTCGAGAAAACCCTTATACGAATCTCCGATAATAACCAGCTAAACCGAGAAAGCTACGTACTTCGATCACTAATTTAGGTTGCTCCCAGCTTTGAATGGCTTCAATCTACGCCGGGTTAACAGATATTCCATGACTTGATACTACGTGCCCAAGGAATGCTACTTCCTCAAGCCAAGACTCGCATTTCTTCAACTTGGCATAAAGCTTGTTTTCACGAAGCTTTTAGAGTATCAGCCTCAAGTGTTGCTCATGATCTTCACGACTTTTGGAATATATGAAGATGTCATCAATAAAGACGACCACAAAGTGATCCAAATATTCCTTGAATACTCGGTTCATCATATCCATGAAGGCAGCAGGAGCATTAGTCAATCCAAAAGACATGACTAGGAATTCATAATGTCCGTACCGAGTTCTGAAAGTTGTCTTTAAAATGTCATCGGTTTTAACCTTTAACTGATGATATCCAGAACGAAGATCAATTTTTGAAAAGAATTTAGCTCCTTGCAACTGGTCAAGCAGGTCATCAATACGTGGCAACGGATATCTATTTTTGACAGTGACATGATTCAACTCCCGATAAGCAATACAAAGTCACACACTCCCATCTTTCTTCTTCACGAATAGAACAGAAGCACCCCAAGGAGACGTACTAGGACGAATGAAATCGATGTCTAACAATTCTTGAAATTGGGTCTTTAACTCTTGAAGTTCAATAGGAGCCATTCGATATGGGGCTTTGAAAATGGGTTTTGTACCAGGATCAAGGTCAATACAAAATTTAATTTCTCGTTCTGGGGGTAGGCCAGGAAGTTCTTCAGGGAATACCTCAGGAAATTTATTAACAATAGTAATATCATTCAAAACTGACGTATTTTTGTTTAAATCCATGACATGAGCTAAGAAAGCTTGACATCCGTTTTTTTATAAACGAATAGCTTTATGGTTTGAGATGATAGTGATTGATTTTAATGGTTTGGTTGCTTGAATTTGCATGATAGGTTGGTTAGGAATATAAAAGCTAACAACCTTACGAAAATAATCAATTTTTGTATGATGAGTAGTTAACTAATTAATCCCTAGAATTACGTCAAGTGCAAGTATTTTCAAAGAAATAAGATCGACAGGTAATGTGAGGGTACCTATTTGAACCAAACAAGACTTATAAACAGTGGATGTAATGAAGGTTTCTCCCAACGGAGTTTCAACAGATAAGTCAAAGTCTAATTTCTCCGGTGTCAAATTTAAACGTTGAGCGCAAGTAGGAGAAATAAAAGAATGGGTAGAACCGGTATCAAATAACGTATAGACTTCGCTAGAATTTATGATAAGATTACCCGTGATGACCTCGTTCGGGTTCCTTGCTTTCTGGGAGGTCATGGCAAACGCTCTCCCTTGAACTACTAGTTTTGACTTTTCTGGGACGGCCTTTGGTTCCTCCATCCCAGCTAGACTTGTCTTCGGTGCACGACAAAATCGGGCTAGGTGACCTTCTATTCTATAATTATAACACGCTTTGGACTGCATCACGCAGTTTGGACTGATGTGTCCCTCCTCTCCGCATTTGAAGCATATGATAGGTGGTTATTCTCCGTCCTTAACAACGGGTGCTGGTGCTAACGTCTTTCCATCATTGTTGAATCTCCTCTTCTTGAAATATCCACTCTTATTGTCTTGGCCATGATTACGACCAAAGTGGTTGCCATTTCTGGCATGTTGATTCCCTCTACGTTTATTGTCACCGCTTCGATGACTACTACCACTGGTATTATCATTTTACCTGCTGCTCTCTCTTGGTTGGGTTGACTCGTTATCGCGCTCCAATAACTAAATCATATTTACAACATCTGAATGCAAACATAGTTTGTGAGAAATTAAGTATTGGTATATCTCAGGTTTCAAACCTCTTAGAAACATCCGTGTCATTCTCTCCTCGTTATCAACTAAGTGGGACGCAAATCGGGATAACTCAGCAAACTTGGCTTCGTACTGTGACACGGTTATGTTGTTTTGCTCCAGTTTAATGAACTCTACCTCTTTCATGTGACGAATACTTTCGGGAAAATACTTGTCGTTGAACAGTTCTTAGAACTTCTCCCAAGACATCTTCAGTGCGGCAGGTTGAGTACGCTTTACAGATTTCCACCAGTAATCTGCCTTTGCCCGCAACATGAAGGTGGCAAAGGGAACATTTTGCTCCTCGGAGCATCCCAAGACATCAAATATCTTGTTGATCTGCTTTATCCACGTCTCCGCCTTAAGTGGTTTTGGCTCTCCAAAAAACTCCGGTGGTCCCAACTCTTTGAACTATTTAGCGGTGATCGTCCGAGAGTTTCCAGTGTTTCCACCTATATTTTGGACAGGAGCCGCTCTCGCCTAATGTTGCATGAATTGCATAAAGCCTCTGAACATTTCATCGCTCATCATTTGATCGTTGTTATTTAACTGAGGATTATTGTCTTCCTGCTGCACATTATCCTGGGTATTGATCTGTGGTGACTCAACAGTCTCCTGTGCTCCATTGCTATTCTCAACATTCTCGGATGTCATTTTCAAATACTGCCACAAAACAAGGGTTAATTGACATGTCACATATTATCCATATACTCTGACCGACCAATTAAATACCAAATAAACTTAGGTAGGTCATACTACCGAAAGAATTCCCCGTCTCTCCCCTCCTAGTTCTAGTCTCACATCTTAGCCAGGGATCATGTCCCTAAGCTTTGATACCAACTGTGACGCCCCCAAAATAGGTATACATCACCCATTCTGAGTCACCAAATACATGGTACAGAATACAAATACAAACTTAAATATACAACATGAGCTGTGAGTTTCAATACAAATATTATCGTCTAGACAATATTAAAACTCAAAATAAGTCCTCAATATATTTATTATCACACTATTTTATAGAATAGTGAGGACTACTAATGCTATCATCTGGACCGTCACTCCATTTCCTGACTAGTCTCTGCTACGTTTTCATTTCCTAAAGAGAACAATGAAAGCAAAAAGGTGAGCTCAACTAGCCCAGTAAGAAATATTATGACTAAAATAATGTAGAATAATTTATCGTTAGCCTTCAACAGTGTTAAACTGATAAAATATAATAAACATCAAGTTTAACTGCAGCGGAACAAGCAATCCATTAGAAGAGTCAAGTAGAGAATAAAATCTACTATCTTCTATGATTTAAAAGGTTTTTTTATCACTTTTATCGCTGAGACTCAGCTTAATAAATAATTCACATCATCCCTGCACTACGGCCAAGGATATTCATTAGTATCACGGCCACAAATTATCCATGCACTACGGGCCAAGGATATTCGTGTATTCATCAATGGTCATGATCATGCCAACAACTGTCCATCAATGCACTACGGGCCAATGAGTACTTTTACTTTGTAACATTACGGTCATGATTATATCGAATAATCCCTGGTCCTAATCATACCAAGTTCATCTATGCACTACGGGTCACAGATGACTTTTAACATAATATAAACATGAGGATGATGACAATGATATAAGAATTCAATAAAACAAGTTCAAGGATAAATTTTTAAGGAATTATAATTTAATTAATCCAGAAATCAATAACATCCAAATTGTCAACATGATACTGCTTTGTGGAGTAAAATTCAAGAATAACATTGTACCAAAAATAATTTGGACCAAAAACGAATTAATTTTTATCATGAATAGTACTCCGGGTGAATAGTACTCGAGTGAATAGTATCCCGTGAATAGTACTTCGGGAATAGTAACCCCGTGAATAGTACTCCGACATGAAAAAGTTAAAACTTATCAAAAATGCTCAGAATAATATTTCCATAAAAAGATACAGGATGAAGCGCAAATATCAAGGATATTCAACTAATTTCATGGAGTTTACAAGCCAAAACTTTCACAAAATGAATATAGAATTTGAAATCTGAAACGAAATAATATTACTTACATACTACAGAGTATGGAATAAAATATTATTTTAAGTGAATATTGAACAAAATAACATCTCTTACCTTGAAAAGAAGAGTACTCCAACTGGTATAGCGGGGATATTCTTGAAGAAAACTTTCACTGTTTTCTACGCTCAAAGCTTTCTAAAACTCTAAAGAAATATGCTCAAGATTATAGAAGAAGAATTCTCTGATTCTGATGTGATTTTCAATTCTAACTTAAGCGCCTATTTATAGGAAAATGTTAGAACGCCATAGGAGACTAAATAATAAAATAATATATTTCTTTCTTTCTTTCTACGTAGCCTACTTTGTTGAAAGAAGACCAAGCATGCCATCTTGGAATATTTTTGCAGCCCACATGTTTCAAAACAAAAGTGGGTCCCACCCACAATTTTTAAAAAATATTTAATTTTTAAAATTTCAATAATTCATATAAAATAGCCCTTTTATCAGAAAAATACGAATTTTATGTTTATTTCACACGAAATCGAATTCTCTACAACTTTGTAGCTTTAAGTTTTTCCAAATTCCAGACAAAAAATATTCAAAATCCACAAACGGATGATTTTTAACACCTTTTAAAATTCATAACAAATCATGCGTTAATTTTTAACGGTTTAAAATTTGTGGACATATAATCAACTTATATATGATTAACATATCCAAAAATCACAACGATCCAAAGGTCGGATCAAAATTATAACTCACGCAATAGAGCTTTAAGAACACTGATAATTTGATTTTTAATACTTCTAATCCGACAAAATACTGATAAAACACCTCAACATTTATTCCTTCATTTATAACCACATAAAATAAATATTTTCCTATCCATCATTTATGTCCGCATAAAATAAATATTTCCTTATCATATAAATTAATAATTAATTATTCACAAATAATATTACAGAATTACAATAATGACAACCAAGCCGTTCCCAGGAAAGAGGGGGCTTTCCGATAAGGATTTTTCCTTACTGGCGCGCAATTAGGTGACCAAACCTATCCTTGACAGAACTTTCTAGACATTATCAATAATGCTATCTAATAATATTATTCAAATAATATGAATTATTAATATAATAATGGAAAATATTGTGCAGTGATAATTATTGAAATAACAATAATATAAAATATCAACGCAGCAATTATTGAACCAATAAAATAAAATATTGAATAGTGATTACTGTAACAATTATTGAGTAGTGCCTTCTTACTTAAGAATCAATAATTCAAAAATACTGTACAATACCGTGTGTTACTGTGCAACAACGCGTATTATTATATTTTAACCACCGGTATTCTAAAAGTTAACGGTAAAACTTTCACCGTTATTTTATAAAAATATATTTTTGTCGTTTTCTCAATCCGACAATAATTCCGTTATGGAGTCCACCAATGATTATGCCGTCGTACGAATATTTCCTGTTAAAACGAATATTCCCTGACCAATCGAATATTATATAACAACTTGTGTACTTTGCAAAATTTATAAATATTATCCATAACTATAACATTATATCAAATCCACTCCATAATATTCAAAAATGATATTTATAGAAAATTCATCTTTACTCATCAAAGTTGGGGTCTTACATATGTTATGACATATATGAATTATGTACGCGATTGAATAAATATGTATTATGAATGTGTTTACATATATTTGGTAAAGAGAATTAAGATTAAAGTTATGAAACCTAATACATATATTAGGCATGATAATTAATAACCTAATGGGTTATAATATAAGAGAATGGTGGTATATAAAATAATTAAAAAGTATAAACTATGTTGAATTGCAAGCCCAAAGAATTAGAATTTCTAGCCTAAATAATTAATTGATTGGCCCAACTCTTAGCCCAATTGGGAGGCGACCTTTTAGACCATTAAGTTAAATAGAGCTTAAAAGATAATAAAAAGGGGCCCAAGAAGGCCATCATAGCCAAAATTTACATAGTGGAAAGAAAGGGGGAAGGCATGTAATCATTACATTACTTTAGTAGGTGAGCTTACTTGCTAGGTGTCAAGGGTTGGACTTATTCTTATCTTTTCATCAAACCCACAAGTTAAACCAGGAGTGCAAGCAAGCTTATAATTATAAGGAGAGAGAAGAAGAGTGAGACATTGGATGATGAATATAAATACATTAAATATATCAATACAAAATTACTAACATCAAATTTCCTTTCTCTTACATCTTTTTATCTCATTTCATGTTCTTAAGTTATCAAAGCAAGACCAAGAGAGAGAATAGAGGGGGACGAACAAGAGGGTTGGGAGAGTGAGTGATTTTTTCAAAATTCATAGTTCTCTACTCTAAGATTAGGAAGAAGAAGAGAAAGAATCAAGAGAATGTATAAGAAATCTCTACTTTAATAATTTAAATTCTCTTTGGGATGATTTAAGTTTTGATTTTTGTAAAATTATGATCTTGAGGCTTAAAATATTAGATCTTGGTGTTTAAAAATGTTTTATGATTAGATCCAACTCTTTTATGGATCAAAAGTTAGATCTAAACTAAGAAATATGAGTTAGGTTTTTCAAAAGATAGAAAATAAAAAAATTTCTTAGCTTTTGTTGTGTTTGATCTTGTGTTTGTTGACTAATTGGTGAATTAGATAATGGATCATATTAAATCCATGAGTATATGAATTATTTTGAGTTAATATGATGAGTTATGTTGGTTTTATGGGAGATCATGAAAGTTTTCATACAAAACATAAAGAGTTGAAAATTAGATTTTTGAGAAAACAATGTATGATATGGAAATGGCCATATCTCTCATTCTACTTTGAAGTTTTGAGTGTGGCCAATTTTTGGAGTTAGATATATGTATTTTCTAACATCTCCAAGTGGAATCACTGGAAAATATGTTGTAGATTTTCGAGTGGACTGATTTTAGCAAAGGAGTCAAAAACAGAATAATGACAAAAGTAAACTATCCAAAATTTTGTAAGGGCTGTTTCGGCCACTTATTTTGTGAGAAAAATTATGGCCTTTTGAAAAATGAAAATATATGGTATTAAGTAGCTCCTGTCCAAAAATGAGCTCATTCCGACTTAAAATGAGCAAGCTATGACTATTTCAATATTTGGGTTTTTTCGTGAAAAAACGCTATAACCGGAGTTCTATAACTCCGATGACCATGAAATTTAAACTGGAAGCTCACGTTAACATGTGTAAGATCCCGCCAAGAGTTGGGAATTTCTGGAGTTAAACGTGAGGTATCTAACTTCTTAAGGAATTAACTAGAAATTAATTTTTGAAAAATACTTAAGGGAGTTGAAAAATTCCACAAAAATACTTTTTTTATATGGAACACATGTGTATATGATTGGCCAAAAGATTGAAAAATAATAAGCTGATTTCATATTTTCGTGAGTAGTGTATTTCAGCTTTCTTGAAATGGACATTTCAAGTTACTGAAATGAGAAACCGAAATGTCAGAAGAGAGGTCAATTTTGTTTTAGCTTGCTGAAATAGAAACTGAAATGATATATTAAGTCTTCTAAAGTCATAAATAGTTTAGCAAGTTATATTAGGAACTTATAAATGAACGAGTAAGTGTTAAGTCTAAGATAGTATAGTTGTACTCTTTAATAATTGATTATGTGATTACATACGATGACTAAGATATGTGATGCTAATTAAGAGATCGATCTTATTAATGATAGGTCTTACAAAAGAAGTTAACTTAAATTGCGTAGCAGTAGTCAATGAATCAGGCAAGTTTCCTTAACTCAACCATGAGTTAATACTGTTTAAATATTATGGTGGTAAATTATTGTTGATTAGACCATGTCTGAGAAATATTGTTGATTATTCGCAGTTAGTGCATGTTTATTAATTAAAATTAAATTAGTGATTCTGAGAATATACTTGTAGAATAACTGTTGTTGGATATTCACATCCATAGAAGTTATTATTGATTGCAAATAGTAAGTTAAATTATGTCTATTGTTTAATCGTATTGAGACATGTCTTAGCTAAATTATTCTGGCTAGACGAACTTTTGTTGGAACATGATAGGTTCGAGAAGAGAACTCAATTATTATTGACAGGTCAATGCCAATTGTTTCTGCTAGATCGAGAAAGAGAATAGGTATTGAAATCACAGTATTTCGTTATTAAGATTCAAAATCTGTTTATAAGACTGAGAAGAACAACCTTTTATATAAAGGGAACCTTGTGGTCGTATATTCGACCATTGCGCGCGTGTAAGTATTATGTATAATATAGGGTACAAGGAGTTGGCCACTCTTAGTACTTGCTGAGGGGTATAATTTAATCTATATGATTATCTGATACACCTGGGTATATCAAAGTCAAATCTTTGATAGTTACTCGAGAAGAGAAGTTCAAGATCCAATGGATTGCGCAACATAAATCTGGAAAACATTCCACTTTGTTATTGCGTAAAATTGATTCTTGATTATTCAATAGAATATCGTAGAAACTTTGAAAGTGTTGTACTCTTTCATTATCAGATTATTGGTTTGCATAATATGCGAGAAGACTTGTTAATGATTAATGAATTGTTCAGCTATTTCAAAGTTCTTCAAACTTTGGTTACATTCTATCAAAATAGATAGTCTGTTATTCTTGATTCTTATACATTCATTGTATGTCTTAACTTGGAGGGCAAATTTGTTGCTCACCTTTGCTAAATAAAATATTTCAGCTAGGAACGAAGAGGCCAGCGGGGCTAAGAAGAACAAAGGCAAAGGCATAGTGCTGGAGTAGTTGTAATGAATATTATTATTATGTTGTTTTGTAAACCCTTTTTGTATATCTAAGGGGTATGTTTGTAAAGTTATGGTTAGATAACCTGGGACAATGTATTAACTATATCAGTTAATAAAGTGTGTATTTCTATTCATAAATAAATGGGTAGTTAGATGTTATTTATATTGTGAATCGTGAGCACCAAACTCGAGGGTCAGGTAATCTGAATTTGGGGGCGTCACACTTTCTCTTCTATGTCCTAAGTGAATTTACTTCATTAATAAAGGTCAATTCGACTTATTAATCTTCCTTATGGCTTACTAACGTTCTTACGTTATTAATCAAAACTCGATCGACATTGGTTAAGTAAATTTATTGCATACCGTTCACGTTCAAATAACCTTTAACAACTTTTAGTTGTAATTCTCAACGTTATAGTCATCATCAAGGATGCTACTTTAAGTTAATTAATTTATCATCAATCAACTATCTTTCATTTCATATACTTAACCGAACTTATTCCATTAACAAACTTGTTTCAAGAAATTATCCGTCCTTACAGCTTATTATCCTTCATCGTTCTTACGTTCATGTTCAAGTACTTATCTTCAGCCTCTAGTTATATAATTTAAGGTTTTCAACATCTTAAATGATGTTACATTTAGTTAATTAAGGAAATTTAATTTAACCTAATAACTTGCTTTCTTTCTTTACTTATAAGCCTTACTCGGCGCTACGGCGCAAGTCTTAGTTCAATTGGCAACACTGTGGCACTAAACTTCAGTAGGACATGGCTATTCTTGGCACTGTGGTGCCACTTACTTTGCCTTGACTGGCGCTGCGACGCCAGTCCACAGCACCAGAAAAATTTGACAGATAACTTTTTAGGTGAGATTCCCAGGCTCATAACTTCTTTATTATAAGTCCGAATTGGCTCGTTCAAAAGCCATTAGATCATAAATTACATACTCTACGTGTTCATGCATGAATTTTACACTTTCAAATCCGTTAACTCGAAATTCACCTTTGAATTCATTTTTAACGAAAATGATAAACGCTCGTGAACGTTCAACGCTCGTTTCTTCGTTCTAAGTCAGAATTCGGTCATTTTTGAGTCTGTAACTCTAGAATGCCAAATGAGACTATACTCCATTGAATACCAACGTTTTCGAGCTCAATGTCAAAATTCGACTTCCATTCTGAGAATTTCACGATTTTGATGATTAACGTCTAATCTCGTGGATTTACCCATAACTTCGTTACTTGAGATTTTGAAACCGTTTTAAATGGATTCAATCCATCATACTAACATCTTAACAATACCTATTTCATTAACTTATATCCATGATAAGTTCTTACTTGTTGTTCATAAGTTTATAACTTATAAAAGTATAAACTACTTATGATTTCATTTCTCATGATTTATCATGGTCTTAATCGTTTAACCACCATCCTTGCTTCTTTTTATCATACAACTTCATTATTATAAACATATGACAAGTTTTTACAAGTTCTTCCTTGGTTCATAACTTATATATGAACAACTTGCTTATTCAAGCTTATTAAGACTTAAGTCCTTTGATTAATCATTCCTACTTCTTCTTAGCATACATGTTCTACCACTACCCACTTCTCTAACAATCTAAGAGAAAGAGAATCATGGTTTAAGTTCTTACCCTTGAATATCACTTGATTAAGCTTTGCTCTTCTTCTTGCTTCTTGAATTACAAAGTCTAACTTTTCTAGCTTTTCTAGTTTTTTCTCTCTAACCAATAAGTACTTATGATGTTGGATGAAATAAAAATAACCAACAAATGAGCTAGCATCCTTCTATTTATAGAAATCACAAAGTGAGGGCTTAATGGTCAATAATCCATCCACCTCCTTACTATTCCTAGCTTAGCCATCAAGTTTACTTGATCACCACATTTACTTAGCCATTACTTAACTTACTAATCAAATAACTTATCCTTTACTTAGCCATTAAGTTTACTTGCTCATCAAATAACTTATTTTTTACTTAGCCACCAAGTATAAGCACTTTACTTAGCCACCAAGCATAAGCACTTTACTTGGCCATTACTTAACTTATCCTTTGCTTAGCCACCAAGTACCTTACTTGGTCACCACTTAGGGTCACCCATGGTTTATCTTTACCCATTGGATCGATCCACAGATCCGATTCTTACTTTGGGCTTTTAGCTTAATTAGCTTATCTTATACTTTGGGCTTACATTTAACAAACATTTGGGCTTGTTCATTAATTCACTTCGGACCTTAATCTTTAATTCCAATTGAAGTTAACCATTCCTATACTTGGGCTTGTACAATTCCTAACAAATCCTTCAAGTCCAATCCATTTGGCTTAAAGCCTTATAACGTATAATCTATGTATTAATCTCGTATTCCAACTCGTATACTTATTCAACATATACGACATACCATCATTCGTACATACTCGTATAATACCTCGTATCGTACTCGTATTCATTACCTCGTATAATACTTATGCATTATACGATCATCGCTTAATTCATTATACGCATTTCATTTCCTTCTCAGAAATCACTTTCCCCAACCGTTAGATTTTAAGTCCGTAGGCGAAAAATTGTGTTTACAATAACTGAAATATTATTGGATATTTCATCTCGTCTTAGAATTCTATCATTACACATTTTTCGGAAGTTCAAAAATAATTTCTTAGCAGAAATGGATGAATAGTATTTTTACAAAAATTTCTAGGAAAACTTTTATTTTTGTCTTAGAAATTCAAACACTTTAATTCCTTCACGTAGCCAAAATACTGTGACATTCTGATAGGATTAGGTTATAGAACCACCTTCATCTTGTTATCACATAATAATAACAAATAATATAATTTTGTTTATTATTTAATTAAATAAAATTATTTTACAATTTACTTCATTTTCTGGGTCGTTACACATAATGCAAGGATTGACCATCCAGGATAGGGTAAGGGCTACATGCATGAGCATAGCCCCTGGTGGTACACACAGAGCTTATGAACAGATATGTGTTCCCGGTGGAGAGCCAAGGGATGGGTCAAGAGACGAAAGACTGCCTCTGCGAATAGAACCTCATCTGTACCTGATGAGTGGGTTTCATATCTACGAATTGGATATTTTTCATACTTAAACAGTAGCTAATTCTAGTGTTTTAGTATTGTTTTATGTGTTGTGTTATGTTTGTATTGCAGGGTCAGGTTGAGATGGCTAAAGTAGGAAGTGGATGGAAACGCAGGAGGAATAGTGCAAAAGTTAGAATTTCCAGGATATGAACACCCACCGGGGCGGGCCTTTACTAAGCCATTATACCCGCCGGAGCGGGGGTACACATCAACAAGATTTTAAGTACCCGATGGGGCGGACTTCCTCAAGGTAAAAACACCCGCCGGGTCGGGGTACGCGGTAGTCAGTTGAAGTTTCATGATGTGATTCTAACTCTAGAGTTCTGTAACTGGTGGATTAGGACTTAAACAGTAGCTAATCCTTGTGTTTTAGTATTATTTTATGTGTTGTGTTGTGTTTGTATTGCAGGGTCAGGTTGAGATGGCTAAAGTATGAATGGATGGCAAAGAAGGAGGAACAGTGCAAAAGTTGGAATTTTTAAGTTATGAACACCCGTCGGGGTGGGCCTTTACTAAGCCATTATACCCACCGGGGCGGGGGTACACGTCAGCAAGATTTTAAGTACCCGTCGGGAGGGGTATGCGGTAGTCAGTTGAAGTTTCATAATGCGATTCTAACTCTAGAGGTTTGTAGCTGGTGGATTCAGGACACGATTAGAAGATGATAAAAGGCATATTCAGGGGAAGAAAAGGTATCTTTTGATTAGAATTACGAAACCCTAACTTTAGATCAAGTTTTGGAGGATTAAAGCGAGGATTTGGAGGGCAAAGGAATTGAAGAAGAGCAGTGGTTCTATTTACTATTTTTATTCTTCATATTCATCTTTGTATTCAAGATGCTAGTTTCTTTGTGGATTTCAAATTTTAATTCATTCATTATGAACTAATTTAGTTTTTAAGCCTACAATTGATCTTTTTGCGTAGTGAAGGTTAACATGCTTCTATTTTAATTCATTGATGCTATTTTCAGATTCGTCTATAATGGTTTATGCTTAATTTATGAATTTCTTGATCACCAATTCCTTGTGAATTCATATGAACTCGAGAGATGAATTATGGGTTTAGACCTAATCATAGTAACGTGTGATTGTAATTTTTGCGTATTGTTGGGATTCATAATTTATGTCTAGGATAGAGAGATACCTATACATCGCTTGTAATCTTGTAAGAACTTGTGATTAAACCTTATTTAATTGTAATTCACATAGAGATAGAGTGAATTAGTTAATTAGGGTGTTCTTCTTAATTCTATCATCTGTGTATTTAAGTTGATATGGGTATAATGCATTGAGAGATGGTTATATCTACTTTCGTGTTCGTGATTAACGAATTAGAATAGTTAATGTGAATTAAAAAGAAGTGTGTCAGTCTAAGTTAAGCATCAAGTGAAATTGTAGGTTTAATTCTCCAATATCTGATTAAAGTTTGTGGTAGTTAGTTAGTTTTTCCTTAATTAGTAGTTTTTCATAAATATAATCACTTAATCATTAGTTTAATAAAATTGAGATAATATAAGATTGGTAATTATTAAGATAAAATTCATTTATTTTCTCTGTGGGAACGATACTCAATTTATCACTTTATTACTTGTTGACCATGTATACTTGCGTGTTGTGCGTAATTGGATTTATAAGCCAATAGTACCTACAGGCGAAAAGGCAAAAGGGACCTATAAGGGACGCAGTATATCACAGGTGCAGCAAATTACTGCCAGGGTACGTATTGAGTATAAAGTTTTAGTTTTAGTACATCACACATGTTTACTTATTAATATATAAGCATATTAATTTTGTAGGAGGCATCATCTCAGGGTCAGCCCATCCATTGGCTGGATGTATATGTGGCCACCCACGATGGTTTGCCTGAGGCTATCAAGATAGCGGTATACTTTGATATGTTTCTAAATTTTTACGTCATTCTTAAGCATTTTATATTTATTGTTAACTATTTAATTTCTAACCTGCTGACAGAACACTTATAATAACCTACTGAATGAGTGTTATCCAGAAGGCACCCCGAGACTGCCGATTGATCAAGAATTATAGGAGAGGGCGTCGATTGTGAAGAAGAGTTATGTCAAAGGACAAGGACAACGACGACGACCTACTATCAGTGGCACTGACAGCTCTGCAAGTCAGTCTACTCAGTCCTCCTGCCATCCAACACTGCACACTTCTACTGATTGTGTGAGAGTAATATGTCAGGATCTAACTCTCCTGCTCATACTTGGCATGCATCTGCAGTCTCTGCCTCCTGAGGAGTTAGCAGATGCAGTGGCGAGAATAGCAGAGCAGCAAAATGAGTGGGAGGTAATCTTGTATATGTTTAACTTTATGTACTTTAGCTTTATATATGTTCTACTTTGCATGTTTAACTTTACATTCAATAATACATATTTTATTCTTTTGTTACAGCCCCATCCAGATGATATTAATCAATGAAGGCATTTGTATTCCTTCTTTGTCTTGGTAATTGACATTTGAATATAATTTTTACCCACTGAATAATTAAATTCATGTTTATATTGTACGTTATGACTTTTGTATATAAATTTTACTCGGACGGTACTTGTTTAATTATATATATGAGCACAATATGCGTGGATGTTTATATTACTGTGTTGGTTTTATTGGATTTTTTATATATACGATATTAATGGATTTGTATGGATGTTGGTTTATTTATATATATTGTTGTATTGGGATATAAAACAGGTACAAAAAATTTGGGAAATCAACAAAACAGCCAAATTTTTGTAAAAAAAAATTACTCATCAGCGACCACATGCGGTTGCCAATAGTTTTCAGTGATCGCATATGACTCGAGGGTATCAGCGACCGCGTCAGTCGCTATTATTGGTCGCTAACACTTAGCCACATCACCTCTAACACCTGACTCACGGTGACTCAGCTCAGCGACGCGATCGGTGGTTATTATACGGTCGTTAACAAGGTGGTCGCTAAATATGGTCGCTGATGTCCGCTCAGCAACCATAGTACGTGCGACCTATAGTAGCGACCATTTTCGGTCGCTGATGTTGATTGGCGACCGAACGCGGTCGCTTATATGCGGTCGCAGAAGAGCCTTTTTCTTGTAGTACGTGTCTTTCACACTCTTTATTAGAACGGACAAATCACATGGAATGGACAAATCACACTTTCTATTAGAAATATGATTGATAACGCTACAACTTTCTTGAAGATTTTCCCTGTTGGCTATGATATTCTTGCAACACCTTCTAACGTTATTCAGAAAAGAAACCTCGTTCTGATACACTTCTCTTTTTTTTCTCAACTTGATGCTGATGATTCAATTTGACAAGTCTGTAATGTGAATCCTCTAATTTGTCTAAAAGATCATTATATCGGGGCAACAACTTTTTACAATGACGAACGTTAATCTCATAATCTAACAAATTACATTCACTCTTAAGAAAATCAATATAATCCCATAATTGTTCAATTTTTTCCTTTGTACCTTCAGTCACTACACAGGTCTAGATTGATTTACTTTTTTGGAAATCATCAAAAAATTAAAATATAGATTCAACTAGTTTTACCTAGTCCCCGCGATAAACGAATGGTCGTTTGCAATCCCTGGCTAAGCAGTTTCGATCTACACAATTCTCTTTCACACTTACATCGGAGTAGGTTGTCTCTTGTTTGATCAGTAGAATCGTCCTTATCGTGGGCTAACTCTCAGGCTCTGATACCAACTGACACAGCGGAAGACGGTAAAGAGAATAGAAACTGTAATACCCCAACTTTTTTTTATAAATAAAATTGAATTTTTTCTAATTATTATTTTGAATAATAAGGTGTTAATTTGATATAATGCTTTGGTTATAGGTGAAATGTGCACATTTTACAAAATAAGCAAGTGGTTATAAAATATTCATTGTTGTCGGGGAATATTCGTTTGGTCGTGGAATATTCTTGCTGTCAGGGAATATTCGTACGATGGCGCAGCCATTTGTAGGTTCTATAACGAAAAATGGTCGGATGAAGAAAATGGCAAGTTTGAGTTTTTACAAATAACGGCGTAGTTATTACCGTTAACACTGTTGGAATACCCGGTGGTTAAAATACAGTAATGCGCGTGGTTGAACAGTAGTACACGGTATTGCACAGTATTATTCAATTGTTGATCCTTACGTAAGAAGGCACTACTCAATAATTGTTACAGAAATTATTGTTCAATATTTTATTTTATTGATTCAATAATTGCTACGTTGATATTTTATATTATTGTTATTTCAATAATTATCACTACACAGTATTTTCTATTATCAGATCAATACTTTATATTATTTGAATAATATTATTAGATAGCATTATTGGCAATGTCTAAGGAAGTTCTGTCTAAGGAGAGGTTTGGTCACCTAATTGCGCGTCAGTAAGGAGAAATCCTTATCGGAAAGCCCCCTCTTTCCTGAAAACGACCTGGTTGTCATAATTGTGATTTTATAATATTATTTATGAATAATTAATTATTAATTTATATAATAAGAAAATATTTATTTTTATGTGGATATAAATGAAGGAATTAATGTTGAGGTGTTTTATCAGTATTTTGTCAGAATAGAGGTGTTAAAAATCATCCGTATATGGATTTCAGACATTTTCTTATTGGAATTTGAAAAAACTTTCTTCTACAAAGTTTTAGAGAATTAAATTTTTATGGAATAAACATGAGATTTGAATTATTATTTTTGATAAAAGAGCTCGGTACGGGCATTATGAATTCTTAGTCATGTCTTTTGGATTGACTAATGCTCATGCTGCTTTCATAGATATGATGAACCATGTGTTCAAAGTATATTTAGATCAATTCATTGTCGTCTTTATTGATGACATCCTCATCTATTCCAAAAGCCGTGAAGATCATGAGCGTCATTTGAAGCTAGTCGTTCAAAGTCTTCGTGATAACAAGCTATATGCCAAGCTGAAGAAATACGAGTTCTGGCTTGAGGAAGTAACATTCCTTGGTCACGTGGTGTCAAAACATGGAGTATATATTGACCCAACGAAGATTGAAGTAATACAAAGTTGGGAGCAACCGAAGTCAGTGACCGAGGTGCGTAGCTTTCTGAGCTTAGCTAGTTATTATCAGAGATTCGTGGAAGGATTTTCTCGAATCGCTACTCCGTTAACTCAGCTGATTCGTAAAGATACAAAATTCTGTTGGAGCGAGGAATACGAGAAGAGTTTCCAATAGCTCAAAAAGAGACTCATTTCGGCACCTGTTCTGACAATACCATCTGGTTCGGATGGATTTGTTATCTACAGCGATGCTTCAGGCAAAGGGTTAGGGTGTGTTCTCATGCAACATGGGAAATTCATAGCCTATGCCTCACAACAACTCAAAGAATATGAGAGAAATTATCCTACTCATGATCTGGAGTTGGCAGCAGTCATTTTCGCGTTGAAGATATGGAGACACTACCTGTATGGGGAGAAAGTGTAGATTTATACGGATCATAAAAGCCTTAAATATTTCTTTACCCAAAAGAAACTCAACATGCGGTAACGACGTTGGCTTGAGTTGTTGAAAGATTACGATCATATCATCTAATACCATCTTGGAAAAGTAAACGTAGTAGCTGACGCATTGAGTAGAAGATCATATGCGGGTACGAGTGCAATATTGTCAATGCAAAGGCCCATTTTGTATGACTTGCAAATGATAGAGATAGAGTTAAAGACTCCAGAGACCCACGTGATGATATCAAATATGCGAGTAAAACCGACTTTAATTGATAAAGTTAAAGCTGCTAAAACTACGGACCTGGAGCTGATGCATATGAAGAAGAAAGTGCAAGAAGGTGTTGTTCCCGAAGCAAGAATCGAAGAAGAAGGAATACTTCAAGTCAACTGACTTTGTGTTCCAAACGATTCTGACTTGAAGCATAGAATCATGATAGAGACACTCAACACGCCATTTGCAATCCATCTAGAGAGTACCAAAATGTATCATGATCTTCGACATATATTTTGGTGGAGCAATATGAAGAGAGAGATCGCGGAGTTTATCTCGAGGTGTTTAACTTGTCAATGTGTAAAGGCGAAGCATCAAGTGCCAAAGGGTTCATTGCAACAACTTGAAATTCTGAAATGGAAGTGGGAACACATTACTATGGATTTCGTTACGGGTCTTCCCAAGGTTTCTCAAGGCATAGATGCGATTTGAGTTATTGTTGATAGATTAACCAAGTCTGCTCATTTCCTACCTATACGGGAGACTTTTTCCCTTGAACGTCTTGTTCGTATGTACGTGAATGAGATTGTGAGATTGCATGGCATGTCAGTATCCATAGTTTCAGATCGTGACCCAAGATTCACTTCACGATTTTGGGTTAGCTTGCGGAAAGCTATGGGCACGGATTTACGATTCAATTCGGCATACCATCCTCAAACAGATGAGCAATCAGAAAGGACTATTCAAACTCTTGAACATCTATTAAGACTCTGTGTCCTAGATTTCAAAGGGAGTTGGGATAAGTACCTACCATTGGTGGAATTCTCCTACAACAACAATTGTCAAGTAAGTATAGGTGTGGCTCCATTTGAAGCATTGTATTGACAAAAGTGTCGCTCTCCAGTATGCTTGGATGAGGTGGGTGAAGTAATGTTGTTGGGACCAGAATTGGTACGTATAACTACGGAAAAGATCCAAACAATTCGACAACGTATACAAACGGCACAGAATAGATAAAAGAGTTATGCGGATCTTCATTGAAAGGACGTGGAATTTAATATTAGGGATCATGTATTGTTACGTATTGCTCCATGGAAGGGAGTTACAACATTTGGAAAGAGAGGAAAGCTTAATTCACGATTTGTTGGTCCATTTGAGATTCTTGACCGAATAGGAAATGTGGCCTATAGACTCGCATTACCTCCAAGCATGTCTCGTGTTCATAATATTTTTCACATATCTATGCTTCGTAAATATGTGAAAGATCCGAACCACATTATTGAGTTAGAACTAGACGAGATAGCCAAAGATTTAACGTACGAGGAAGTACCTGATAAGATCTTGGATAGGAAAGAGCATGTCCTACGCACCAAGGTTATACCATAAGTTAAGGTTTTGTGGAGGAACCATGCTATTGAGAAAATGACCTAGGAGTTGGAGTCAAAAATAAAGTGAGGTACCCTCACCTTTTCGAAACACCAGGTACGTACGTCAATTTCGATAACGAAATTTCATAAGGAGGGGAGGTTTGTTAGACCCCAACATTTTTTTATAAATAAAATCGAATTTCTTCTAATTATTATTTTGAATAATAAGGTATTAATTTGATATAATGCTTTGGTTATGGGTGAAATGTGTAAATTTTGTAAAATAAGCAAGTGGTTATAAAATATTTATTATTGTCAGGGAATATTCATTTGGTCGTGGACTATTCTTGCTGTCGGGAAATATTCGTACGATGGCGCAGCCATTTGTTGGCCCCATAACGGAAAACGGTTGGATGAAGAAAACGACAAGTTTGAGTTTTTACAAATAACGACGTAGTTGTTACCGTTAACACTGTTGAAATACCCAGTGGTTAAAATACAGTAATACGCGTGGTTGCACAGTAGCACACGGTATTGCACAGTATTATTGAATTATTGATCCTTACGTAAGAAGGCACTACTCAATAATTGTTACAGTAATTACTATTCAATATTTAATTTTATTGATTCAATAATTGCTGCGTTGATATTTTATATTATTGTTGTTTCAATAATTGTCACTGTATAGTATTTTTCATTATCAGATCAATAATTTATATTATTTGAATAATATTATTAGATAGCATTATTGGCAATGTCTAAGGATGTTCTGTCTAAGGAGAGGTTTGGTCACCTAATTGCGCGTCAGTAAGAAAAAATTCTTATCGGAAAGCCCCCTCCTTCTTGGGAACGACCTGGTTGTCATAATTGTGATTCTGTAATATTATTTATGAATAATTAATTATTAATTTATATGATAAGAAAATATTTATTTTTATGTGGATATAAATGAAGAAATTAATGTTGAGATGTTTTATCAGTATTTTATCGGAATAGAGGTGTTAAAAATTATCCGTATGTGAATTTCGGACATTTTCTTATTGGAATTTGGAAAAACTTTCTTCTACAAAGTTTTATAGAATTAAATTTCCTATGGAATAAACATGAGATTCGAATTTTTCTGATAAAAGAGCTATTTATTATGAATTATTGATGTTTTAGAAATAAATATTTTTTTTAAACATGGGTGGGCCCCACTTTTGGTTGGTGAGAAATGTGCTAAAATTTTATTACAAAAGTGATGGGCGTGAATAGTAGCAGGTAAAGCCATCAGGTAGCAGGTTAGTCTGCTTTGGCATTCTAGAATTTTCCTATAAATAAGGTGCTTAGTTAGAATTGAAAATCACACTACAATCATGAGCTTTCTCTCTCTATATTATCGAGCGTATTTTTGTGAGTATTTAGATACTTTGAGATTTGTTATTCAGTACAAGTTTTCTTCAGCCTCATACCCGATATTTCAACTGAAAGTACTGTTCTTTTGAGGTAAGGGATGTTATTTTCTTCGTAAATGATGTTATTTCGTTCAATATCATTATACCGAAATATTGGTATGAATTTTATTATAAAATTTTTACATTTTCATGTCGAGGTTACTATTCACGTATACGGCACTATTCACGAATACGGTACTATTCACGAAGTATGATTTTTCTTGTGGAATTTCTACCTTTTTGTGTCGAGATTACTGTTCATGTATACGGCACTATTCACGTATACAGCACTATTCACGAATACGGCACTATTCACAGAAAAAAATAAATTTTATTTCCTTTGTCCAAGATGTCTATTATGGTTACTATCTTTGATTGTATCCATGTTTTGATCTTTATTTTTGAATTCTGCTTCACAATTGATTATTATGGAGTATTTTTAAACTTGGATAAACTGTAGTAGGAATCCTTAATATTTGTCCTTTTGTCTCACTGAATTCATTTTTTTAAGATATTTTTCATCATCCTCAGTCCTAAATGATGATATTATTGAATATCTTTGGCCTGTAGTGCAAAGATGAATGATTAATTGATGAATATCTTTGGCCCGTAGTATAAAGATGAACAGGTGTTGAGATGAACATGACCAACTGGTGATACAAATGAATATCTTTGGCCTGTAGTACAAAGATGAATATTTGATTCAAGATGTTTATTGATTGATATTATAGGAATAAAATATTGATGATGGACTTTTATATCTTAGAAGATAGTAGAATTCATTCTCTACTTGACTCTTCTAATGGATTGTTGTTTTCACTGCAGTTGTTTATCTAAAATTTGTTGTCTATTATATTCTATCAATTTTTTTCCTGTTGAAGACTAATGATAATTTGTTGTATATTATTTTAGTTTTAATATTCTTTACTGGGCTAGTTGAGCTCTCTCTTTTCTTTTTTATTCCATTTTTCTTCTCAGGAGGCGAGAATATAGCAGGAACTAGTCGGGGTGTGGAGTGATGTTTTCAGTCAGTTATGTTAGCAGTCCTCCCTATTTTATAAAATAGTGTGATAATAATTTTAATGAGGGCTCCTTTTAAGTTTGAATACTGTCTATTAGACAATAATTGTATTAAAACTCATAGTATATGTGTTGTCGTATTTTGCACGACAACTGTATTAATGAAGTTGTAGTTATTTCTGTACCATGTATCTGGCGACTCAGAATGGGTGATGTATACCTATTTTGGGGGCGTCACAGAAACAATCACAAGAATTGAATCTATGTACTTTGCAATCACAGGAATTCACAAAGTGTGGGATAAATTGACTAAATAGCCAAGTATTTCATGAACCAGAGTAATAATAATGAGTTTTTCCTGATTATATTAGCCTTGCACCATATTTATACTACTTAAAGGAAACCCTAATCCTATATGGAAATAACAAATTGATTTGGAATCAAAATCTACCTAAAAAGATTCCTAATTACAATAGAACTGTAAAACTTCCTAAAATTACTAAAAATAATTTAAACTAGCTGACTACTAATTAATAAGTAAAAATACATCAAATATTTAAATTGTCTATAAATATCAAAACATAAATTATATCGAATCTTAGCAGATAACTCTTCCCGTGTCATGATGCTCCAATTTATTGTTATCTTATTCTATTCCTTTTTATTTATTAGTAAACTTAACTATTATATATATTTAATTTATGTTTTTTGTGTTCATATATAAACTAATTGCTAATCACATATAATTAGAAAAATTATCTTAATGAATAAGTATATATAAATATAAAATAAATATACATAATCAATAATATGATTACTATATTTCATAATAATTTTCATGAATAAATTTATATATATATATATATATATATATATATATATATATATATATATCCAGAAAAGTTAACCAACGAACCGGTTCGACCAGATATGGAAACGGTTTGAATCGTCGCCATATCCGGTTCGTCGGCGAACCGATTCGTTAGAAAATCGGATTGTATATATATTGTTTGGGTGTGATTATTTGGGCCCGGATGATTTGGTGGATCGTAGTCCACGTGGAGGAAGTCTTCCCACATATGAGTGTTTTGGGCTATTGGAGAATTTTAAGGAATCAAAGATTCCTAATTGCATTTAATTTCTAACTCCTACGGAAAGTGTCATGATATAATTTGACTTCCTTTCCTTAACGAGATTCAGTTCAATCCCATTAACAAATTATACCTAATGAGGAATATTATTTATATACGAGAAAGAAGATGTGATCACTATAAATACAATGTATACATAATATTATTTTTAGCACTATAGGATAAAACCTCCATTGTTAAACTTTATTCAGCCTGTACTTATTCTCACACCGAAATTATCCCCGGACGGCCCAAGTCGTTCTGTGCAGAATTGAACGCGCTTTTGGTGATTGAAGCACATAAACGAATCTCAGCTATAACATATATATATATATATATATATATATATATATATATATATATATATATATATATATATATATGGGATTCCATCCATGACAACCGGTTGCCATGGACACTATTCTAACAACCCACTTTCGGACCGTTGATCAACTTATTGAAAGCCTTAGATTGAAAGATAAAATCTACATAGCCGCTACAACATGTTGTGCCCGAAAAACATGTTGTAGCGGCTTTTATTTTAATATAAGGGCCCCAGATGGTCAAACATGTTGTCAGTTTAGTTAAACAAAAAGATTTTTTAATATAATAATACACCAACCGCTACATATTTTAGCGGCTTGGACCTTTTTTTAAAAAAAGCATTTCCCCCATACATTGTCGTATAATAATAAAATTATAAGCCGCTACAATTTGTAGCGGTGTACTCTATCCATCCCATGGTGTCCGTATAATAAAATAATTAGTATAATAATAAAGGATTAATAATAATAATAATAAAGTAATAAGAATAAGAATAAGAATTGCTGAATAATAATATTTGTCCCGCTATAAAAAAAATTAAAGCATTTCCCCCATTATAGTCATGAATCAGCTCATTTGACAAACTTAAAAAATAAAAATAAGCCCGGCCGCTACAAGTTGTGCCAGCTTGCAATAAAAAAAATATTTCTTATTGCCTTTAAAATCAAGCTGATGTGGCTCCTTCGAATTCCAAAAATAATTTTTCTTCCCCTGATTCGAACTCAGAACCTCCAACTTCAAACCCTCGTCATATGACCACCCGAGCATCATGGGCCTAGCTGTTCATTTCTCGCAAGGATTAGTTTGTATATTAAAACATTACATTTCCCCCAAAATCATAGAATAAGACATTTTCTCTTGTATTAATATTTATTTTTATATTAATATTAATAATAAAGTGGGTTTGTTATAATAGTGAAATGTTAATTGTTATTATTTTTATTATTTATTATTATTATTATTATTATTATTATTATTATTATTATTTATAATTTGTATACTCGCTTTGTGTTAAAAAAGTTAAGTATCTTTTAAGAAAAAAGGGGAAATGATTATTATTATTATTATTATTATTATTATTATTATTATTATTATTATTATTATTATTATTAATATTCTTAATATTAATATTAATATAAAAAAAATATTATATTCCATCTTGTAGCGGTCGATGCAAAATATGTTTTTTAATTATTATTAATAATAATATTAATAACATTGCATAATAATATTAAATTAATGTTTATTATTATAACATTGCATTTCCCCATAATCATACATGATGATAGAAGATTATAATAATTTATTTTATTAATCGTAATATCCACTTTATATTAATATTAATAATTAAGCCATGTTCTTTTATGAAGCCATGCTCCTTTATGAACTTTGTCCATTGAATATTATGAAATAAAAGTAGTTAGTATTTCATATTTGATTTTGTAAATATTTTATGTGATTAAATATTACTAATATTACTAAGTTATGAATTTGAAAATTCCATACAGTTCAACCAAATAGATATTCTTATTCACATAGTGTACATGAGATAACGCTAGAACATTTTCTATATCTCAGATTCCGGAAGTAATCTTGCGAATTTTTTATAAAGCTCCAACGCGATGCGGTAACGAAAGACCGTTATATCTTCTAAGGACCACTTCTCTTCGCAAAGATCAACATTGGCCCTAACGAAAGCGTCAACATACTTGCATACAAAAAGAGTTGTTATGTTGTTTCGGTCAGCTCTTTGTTACCTGCACATTAGGATTAACGCTGGGCCACTCATGCATTAGATTACCATTTCGCAAACAAAATGGTATCAAATGTACATTCATGTACAAAGTAATTGGTTAATAATTTTATAAAATATTTGACATTATAAAAGTAAAATATTTTAAAACTACACATACCGCAACTTTAACGAATTCTGAGTACATTTCTCATAACTTCATATGCTTGATATCATTATAGTACGGGCCAATGACAGTAACGATCCAATCTTCAACTAAGAATAGCAACAAGATAAAATGGCTTTGATGTGTACTACACACCGGCATGAATATATACTGGCATTCGTGTAAAGGTGGGCCAACATCTTGGTTCATATACGGATTGCAAAAACTCCATGCATGATTCTCTTCAGTTGGGGACACATAGCTTTGCCCAAGATGCATGAAGAATGAATTCATGAAAGCAAATTGGGCCCACCTTTTTATTCCCCGCGACCTATAGTATTCATCTCTATCTCGTAGTAACAACATATAAGCGTCCAGGACATGCTCAAAAATCCAATTTCCAGGCCCTAAGGAAAGTAATGCACTATGGTTTAAATCATATAACTATCGCGGATGTGACAAAGGATATAAATTTGCTTGTACGGCCACCACGTTTCCAAACATATGTTCATTTATGAATGCCTCCTTCCAATCTTTTAATTTTTTTGTTAAGGACCCTTTTGGTCCATAAGAGATGTGATCTCCTGCATCTTATACCTGATTGAGACCCAAATGTAAATTATTATTATTATTATCATTATTATTTTTTTATAAATATGAATATAATAATAATTATTATGCTTTAATTAAAACCATCACTTCATGTACCTTAAGTGAACCAGCTCCTATGACGTCAGAAAGTCCCGCAAAGTCAGAGGTAAATGTAACACTCCTCATAGGCTTGGGAGGTTGGAATGTAATACTCCTTATAGGCTTGGGAGGTTGAAATGTAGCTCTCCTCGTAGGCTTGGGTGGTGGGAATGGAACTTTCCTCATATGCTTATGTGGTAGGTATATAGCTCTCTTGTACCGCATAATCAATTTGTTTCCCTAGCCCTTCGTTGAATTAGGAGAATTGGGATTGTGGTCCTAAAATTGTGGGATCCCCTGTCGAGGTATTTGTTTCCCTCTTACTTCAAAGTAGTATAGACTGTATTGGTAATCCCAATTGTGTTTGTGCAAAACTAACTCGGGAGGCATCTGAGTAAATGCTGAAAATTTATCAAGTAAAGATTTTGCACTCTCAACCTGTCATGTAAGATGAACACAAGCAAATATCAAGAACACTAAATATTAATAAATGTAATATTAAGTATATACTATAATATAAATAAATTAAACCAGACTATAATTTTATACCATTTGAATAAGGTGATGTTGGTTGTAAATGGCCCGAGGCACATAAGAACTGTCTTGGTCCCTTACCCGTCGAGGTCGATGGATTTTACAACGTGTTATTTTCCTGTACTAGGCTATGTAACCATCTATTAACACATAATTAGAAATTTTATATTGTTGTCCTTTGATACAATCCATGTATGCCTCCCAAATTGAGATGTATTCCTCTCTCAAGGCCATGCAATTCTCGACATCAATAAATTTAAATTTTTTTTCTCCTTCCTAAGGTCACCGTGGTTTTTGGCTGGGCATGGTATGCCTTGCATGAACCCAATGTGATCACCGCAGATCTGGTATAATCATTATATAACTATTACGGAAGATATAAACATAAATTGTTTATACAATAAACTTTATACACTATTCTCCAATGTCAAGTAACCTTAACTTATGCATAATTCATAACCTAATTGACATATAATTTATTATCATACATTACTATTACAATTATCTGCATATAATCCAAAGATAGACTTGTCTTTGTCCTTTCCTGTATCCGACGTATTCGTCTTAATCTGTAATGTTAATCATGATATAGCAAGGGTGAGCAACAAGTTTGCCCAGCAAGTTTAAGTTCAATAAATTAAAGATATATCATGATATAAAGAATTGAACAATAAGCTGGCTAAAGTTCTACAATATGATTGTGAACTAGCATGAATAAATTTTCATAGCTGAACAAACATTGAACATAAACAAATATATCTGGACCGAATGGTAATGAAAGTGATCAACCTTTCATACATGATGAACACATGTAATATGCACAGAGTGCCAATCAATAATTCATGGACATGGTATAATCAACAATGATTAACCACAAGCATATTCGAATAAACAACTCGAGGTCGAGTTAAGAAAAACTTGCATGAACCGTTGATTACCGTTACGCAATTTATTTAGCTTTGTCTGAAGACATATTATAAATAATATTGATCTATAAATTAGAATAATATCATCACAATTATAAAATAACCTAAACACATTAACACATAATCTTATCAGTTTATACAGCGCATAAGACCTAGTATCAAGTCAAACTATTGCAGTCTAAGTTGAATCCGGCATAATTCTGACTTCCCGACGGCCTAGTCGAATAATTCAAGAGCCTATTTACCTTAAGACTCTACTTAAACACTTAACAATTATCTCAGATAATTTTATTATCGGTCAAAATTATTTTCCAAGTCTCATAATAATTATTATCATTTATCCTAATTTTTAAATCATTAATATCGTATTTATCTAATTTAAATACCACAATATTCCATTATCATTAATATTTATTGAATATTAAATATTAATAAAATACATGTCATAATATTATAATATATTTATAATATCTCAAAGTATTTTTTTAATACTTTATTATTGCCTTTATATGATTTTAAATAATTAAAACCATTATTAAATAACTGTCATCAATATTAAAATATTAATATTTTTCATGACAAAATATAAAAAGTTATATTTTATAACTTAAAATATTTTCTAAACCTATAAATCATTTTTATATGATTTTTAAATCATTAATTCTATTTTTCCATAATTTATTTAATATATTTATTAAATAAAATAATTACCATTAATATTAATTTATTAATAAAATTCATCACAAAATATCAGCAGTCATTAAAAATAACTTAAAATATTTTTATAACACTTAAATAATTTTTATATGATTTTTAAATCATTAATTATATTTTTCCATAATTTATTTAATACATTTATTAAATAAATCTATTATCATTAATATTAATTTATTAATAAAATTTATCACAAAATATTAAAAGTCATCAAAAATAACTTAAAATATTTTATAATACCATAATATATTTTTAAATAATTTTTTAAGTATTAAAATCATTTTTAAATAATTTATTTAATATAACAATTAAATAAATTAAATACCTTTAATATGCTAAAAATATTAAATATTTATGAAATATATTCAAAATAATTAAAAATCCATTTTTAAGCTTTAAAATAATTTTTAGGAATTTAATATTATTTTTTAATAATTAAAAACTATTTTTCACTATTTATTAAATAAAATAATTAATTTTAGAAATAAACTGTCGCTAAAAGGGCTCTATAGCGACGAAATTATCGCTATAGGTGTTCTTGAGTGTTCTTGGGCCAAACCCAGAAACTCATGCACTGCTAATAGGTTGCTAGGTTTGACCACTTGTGGATTCTTGATCAAAAGGTTTCTGAGCATGCTAATGGATTAAGGATATAGTATGGATGTAATACTACATATCACAACTGATTTAATGGTCATAAAACAACACAACAGCAAGATCTATGCTCCAGAAAATCTGGTCAGAGCTATCCTTCATTTCTAGGTTTTTCAGAAATGAAGAACAGTTGTTAGGCCTTACTTTGAAGCTTTGAATCTATGCATTCCGAGCTTACTTAATGTGTTTTATTGGTTCAATCATGTAGTATTGATGTCAAAGAACAACAATACCTCATCAGATCAGTATAACAACATCACAACTAAGAGATCATGGCCAGTCAAAGTGCAAGTCAGGAACTATTCTTGAACATTTCTTGGTTTTCCAGAAATGTTCTTGAGCAGTTGGTCAACCTATGTTTGACTATCATTATATTTGAATCTGTTAAGGATCTGGGTGATCTAATTCGAAAAATGTGTAGTCCATATGTTAGGCTACAACATCCAATCAACAACATAACCAAACAATCAAACAACAGCAAGATCAAAGGCTTGAAAAACGTTGTCAAAAATTCTCCCAGATTTCCAATTTTCATGATCGGTCAACGCACTTTGACCGCTTATATTTGGAGATCTAGACATGGTATGGAGGTGATTCAACTTCCAGTCTACTCTCCTCATAGCAAAGAACAAGTCTATAGCATAAAACACACATAACACCTAAAACACACAGATCTAGAAGCCTAGACATTTACTGTCAGACAACATTTTTCCAGTTTTCCAGATTTTTGAAATTTACAATTTCGTGCATCTAGATGTTATATTTCCTTGATCTAACAACCCAGATCACTAAATAACACCCTAATACATAACTTAAAACAAAAAATCTTATCATCTAACATGAATCACAAGGATTAGAAAATTTAGGGTTTATACCTTCTAGGCTTAGATCTTTTGAATCTAATCCTTGAATCTGTTTATGGAAAGCTAAAGGTTGATATTTTCTTAACTTCTCACTCCCTTTCACTCTAATTCTCGAATTTTTAGAGAGAGAATGTCTAGGTTCATATGAGAAAACAAAGTGAGTATTTTCTCTCTCTTTAATCTATATATATAATATGATACATTGTATATAGCTAATCTAGATGGCTGATATGTATTAATTTCAGTCACATGGCTGGTCTTGGAGTGGTTCACCAAATAAAGTTTTGGCAAGATTCTTACTCAACTTATAAAAAAATACAAAAAGGGCATTAAGGTCATTTAGCTTCCCATTTTAATGGTATGATGGTAACTTGTACAACCCTTAGGATTTGACCCTTAGAGTTTAACCCTAAGGTTTTGAAAAAATTAAAATTTTAAGGATTTCTAATTAGGTTTTCAAAATAGAAATTTAAGCTTTCTAAAAATGTAAATTAGGGTTTCATAATTACATTAGGTTTTCTAATCGCATTGAACTTGGAAATTAAGTTTAAAATTTACAAATTAACATAAAGCTTGCTAAATTAGCGATTACGGTTCCTAATTTAGCAATTAGGATTTCCAATAAGAAATTAGGGTTTCTAATTTATGAATTAGGATTTTCCTTAATTAGGTTTGTAATTAATTACACTTAAGCCTTTGAATTCCCAAATTAGGGTTTTCTAATTCTGAATTAGGGTTTCAGATTTCCAGAACTGAAATTAGGTTTCCAGAGTCGGTATTAGGGTTTCTTATCAATCGCTAGGCCAACCCTTGACCCTTAACCACATTCTGTACTCGTATAATACCATATACATAGAACATATACACATATACACTTAATCCTGAATAATTCACTACAAAAATTTTTAAATCCATAAAAATCCTTCGAAAATGCCAAATCCATACACTTATTTTCTGTCTAGGTTTATTATTTAACCTTAATTCAATCTTTTAAGATTTTTAATAAATATCAAAATTCTCGAGTTGTCACATTAACCCCTTCTTCTAAAAATTTTGTCCCTGAAATTTACCTTACAACTTATATACACAACATCACATGCTACCCAAAATATCACTCACAAGACTTAAATTATTCAAATCGTGCTGAGGATTCATATAGACTATAAACTTTCATTTTCGAAAAGGTTTTATGGAAATTCATCCGTAAACCGTCATATCTTACAGACACAGAGGGTGATTAGCCCGGTATGCCCTGTACTGGCCAAGTACTGTTGGTTGAAACAATTTTTCCCCGTTCCCTCTATCCACCTTGGGCGCACAAAATTTTCTTACCTCAGTCTTTATCGAATTCTGCACCAAAACAATTCGGTTCGGGAAAATTTTCAAAGAACGCTTAGGATTTTCATAAACGTTGGTCTAGCTAAATCAAATAGCATAGACTCATACCAGTAATTCAATTCAATCGAAATATTTAGGTATATCTAATTAAAATTTTAAAAATAGTTTGAAAATGACGTCATGATGCCGTACTGTATTAACAGCCCGTTTGAGGATGTCGTCATCAAGTGACTTTGTCATAACACATCATACAATAGTGGAATAATGATTTTAGATCAAATTCAACACTAAGTATTCCTGTATTTACAACCCCATCAACTTTTTATCATCTCTGCACCAGGTTACATGGTACATAAGTTATAAATAAAAAAATATTTTAATATTTCAAATCATTATCGTCTAGCCGAAATAAGTAGCATAGAATATACTTTAAACCGTTCAAAAATTATTACAAATTAGTTTTATAATCTCAACAGGTAACGATGTGTCGGTGGCCCGAAGTCCACACATGCACAATAGTCACCCGAAGTTGAGAATAAAAATTCATTTTAAAAAGGAACATAGTGCGTATTTAGCTTGATGTCCAAAAATTTCGAAGTCTAGCGTAGCTAGCAGATTTGGAAAACCTAATATCTCCACTAATGATCAATTGCTTAATAATCTATCTATTTCTATAATCCTCAATACTCCATTCACACAAAATAATACCCAGTTCATCAAACTTACCACACTTATGAGTTCAAGAACTTTCCACAATCATATGAGTTTAAGAACTTATCCTAGACAGACCTTTAGCGTCCATTCGCTGAGGGGTTCATAAACATTTCATATAATTATGAGTCACGAACGTACCATAAGTATGAGTTTTAAGAACTCGTACTTAACCTTATATTCTCTAACTATACCCTACCTATTATTTATATACCTGAGAAAAGAATCACATTCTCAATAGGTATATAGCAAATAGCGCGACACAGACATTTCAATGATTATCAGTACCAGAAACTAAGTGGTTTTTACACCAAGTACAATTTCCCACTCATAACAAAGAATCATACAACTCAGCTGCTGACATGAGTCCTCAATTGAAATCCCCACCTAATCTTAACTCCATTCTCAATACAAATTTCATTTAATCCGTATTCATAATCCTTTTCTGAATTTGTACCAATTCATAGTACAACTGACACATAGCAATCTTGCTATAAACTTTTCAATCATTAGATTGATTCTTTTCCCTGCTATCACCTTATCGGATCACGGGGCGATCTCATCGTATATATTATGATTCATTTTGTTTTACGATCTCCTATCACTGTACTTTTAGTCTTTTAGACTCGATCTATTCATCACTACTATTCACCTATATTATCAGAGTTAGGGAACTCTGTATCTTCATAACTCACCGAGATTCGTCTTTGAATCTTACCGACACACTAATTCTATTTGAGTTAGTACTTAACCTAATCACTACGGTTATTAGTCTCAGGTAACCCTACCTAAGGTTAATAACCTACAACTTTGATACCAACTGTGACGGCCCCAAATCTGGGTCCTGAATCACCGCGGATCTTGTACAATCATTCTATAACTATTGTGAAAGATATAAACATAAATTGTTTATACAATAAACTTTACACACTATTCCCCAAGGTCGAGTAGCCTTAACTTATACATAATTTATAACCTAATTGGCATACAATTTATTATCATACATTACTATTACAATTATTTGTACATAATCCAAAGCTGAACTTGTCTTTGTCCTTTCCTGTATCTGACGTATTCGTCTTAATTTGTAATGTTAATCATGATATAGCAAGGGTGAGCAACAAGTTTGCCCAGCAAGTTTAAGTTCAATAAATTAAAGATATATCATGATATAAAGAATTAAACAATAAGCTGGCTAAAGTTCTACAATATGATTGTGAACTAGCATGAATAAATTTTCATAGTTGAACGAACATTGAACATAAACAAATATATCTTGACCGAATGGTAATGAAGGTGATCAGCCTTTCATACCTGATGAACACATGCAATATGCACAGAGTGTCAATCAATAATTCATGGACATGGTATAATCAACAATGATTAACCACAAGCATATTCGAATAAACAACTCGAGGTCGAGTTAAGAAAAACTTGCCTGAACCATTGATTACCGTTACGCAATTTATTTAACTTTGTCTGACGACCTATTATAAATAATATTGATCTACAAATTAGAATAATATCATCACAATTATAAAATAATCTAAACACATTAACACATAATCTTATCAGTCTATACAGCACATAAGACCTAGTATCAAGTCAAATTATTGCAGTCTGAGTTGAATCCGGCACAATTCTGACATCCCGACAACATAGTCGGATAATTCACGAGCCTATTTGCCTTAGGACTCTACTTAAACACTTAACAATTATCTTAGATAATTTTATTATCAGTCAAAATAATTTTCCAAGTCTCAAAATAATTTTTACATAATTATTATCATTTATCCTGATTTTTAAATCATTAATATCGTATTTACCTAATTTAAATACCACAATATTTCATTATCCTTAATTTTTATTTAATATTAAATATTAATGAAATACATGTCATAATATTATAATATATTTATAATATCTCAAAGTATTTTTTTTAATACTTTATTATTGCCTTAGTATAATTTTAAATAATTAAAACAATTATTAAATCACTGTCATTAATATTAAAATATTAATATTTTTTATGATAAAATATCAAAAGTTATATTTTATAACTTAAAATATTTTTTAAACCTTTAAATCAATTTTATATGATTTTTAAATCATTAATTCTATTTTTTTTATAATTTATTTAATATATTTGTTAAATAAATTAATTACCATTAATATTAATTTATAAATGAAATTCATCACAAAATATCAACAGTCATTAAAAATAACTTAAAATATTTTTACAACACTTAAATAATTTTTATATGATTTTTAAATTATTAATTTTATTTTTTCATAATTTATTTAATACATTTATTAAATAAATCTATTATCATTAATATTAATTTATTAATAAAATTCATCACAAAATATTAAAAGTCATCAAAAATAATTTAAAATATTTTCTTATACCATAATATATTTTTAAATGATTTTTCAAGTATTAAAATTATTTTTAAATAATTTATTTAATATAACAATTAAATAAATTAAATACCTTTAATATTCTAAAAATATTAAATATTTATGAAATATATTCAAAATAATTAGAAATCCATTTTTAAGATTTAAAATAATTTTTAGGAATTTAATATTAATTTTTAACCTATAGCGACGAAACTGTCGCTATAGGTGTTCTTAAGTGTTCTTAGGCCAAACCCAGAAACTCATGCACTGCTAACAGGTTGCTAGGTTTGACCACTTGTGGATTCTTGATCAAAAGATTTCTGAGCATGCTAATGGATTAAGGATATAGTATGGATGTAATACTACATATCACAACTGATTTCATGGTCATAAAACAACACAACAGCAAGATCTATGCTCCAAAAAATCTTGTCAAAGCTATTCTTCATTTCTAGGTTTTCTAGAAATGAAGAACAGTTGTTAGGCCTTACTTTGAAGCTTTGAATCTATGCATTCCGAGCTTACTTAATGTGTTTTATTGGTTAAAATGTTAACGACATTTTGTGTGTCGCCATACGACATTTTTACTTGCATTCTCAGGACAATTATTAAAATGTTCGTGCAACCACACTAATGAAATTGCTCTTCGCTTTTTTAAACTAAAATATTCACTAGCTAATTTATCTCCAAAACAGTCCCTAAAATAATTCAAATTGGTGACAGATAGGGGACATGTTAAGGGTTTGCCCACCACCGGTAACCCAAAAATAAAGTGGACATCCTCTAACGTGATTGTTATTTCTCCACAGTTTAAATGAAAAGTATTGGTCTCCGGCCGCCATCTCTCGACCAGGCAGATATGAGACCAAGGTCAGTTTGATGTACAACACCTGGAAAACTAAAAACCCCAAACCCACATTTATCTAAAAGAATTTTTTGGTCTTTTGTCAAATTCCACTGATTATATTTTTGTTTGATATATTGACTCAAGCCTAGTTTTCCCCTATCTTTCCCTTGATATATGTCATCTAAGACATGATTTTGTTGATCATGGAGAATACTTGGGTCAATTGGCCCATAATCCCAGGTGTCCATCTTTTACCTAAAAATAGAGCATTAATCCATTATTAATATTAACATTTAGATAATAAGAATAATAATAATGATAATAATCATAATAAATAATGAAATAATAATAACAACAACAGTAATAATAATAATTAAGTGTATTAATAACAACAATAATGTCATACCTGATTAATAACAACAATAACAATAATAATAATTAAGAGCACGAACCATAATTTCATTAAATAATCAGTGTATGAAACATACTAACGTGGTCACATATGTCCACAATAAGAAAGAAGACAATTGGCGTATTTCTATTGTTGAATTAGAGCACAATCATCACTTACTGACCCCTACCAAAGTAGATTTGATTGAGACACACAGAAATATTACTCCGGTTGCAAGAAAATTAATTAACTCTTTAAATAAGTCCGGTATTGGTCCTAGTAGGATGATGAATGTTTTAAGCACAATGGGTGGTAAGTTGTAAAATGTTCCTTCTCTAATGTAAATGTTCATAATTTGGTGTGAGATTTATGGCGTGATTCTGCAGATGAAAATGATGCACAAGCTGTTGTCAATTATTTGAAAAAACCTGCATCCGAAAATGCAAGTAAATTTTTTTTCCAAGTGAAACCCGGTGAAAACAATCACATAGCTTGTATTCTGTGGGTTGACGCCCGATCAAGGTTTATGTATAAACTGTGACAACCCGAGAATTTAGATAATTTATTTAAATCTTAAATGATGGATTAAAGGTTATATGATAGACCTAGACTGAAAATAAGTGTATGGATTTGACGTTTCTGTGAAGGAATTTTAAGGATTTCAAAAATTTTGGAAAGGTACTTAAAGGATTGATAGACTGTAAGTGTTAGTCTGATAATGATGTATATGCTTGGTGTATGAGTTCATAAGAATATGTGTATGTGGTTATATGCGTGTAGAATGGTAGATAAAGATCAAACATAGATCAGATAAGTCACATAAATGATTTTATGTGTACCGTTTGTGAATAAGGATCAAGGATTGATCAGATAGATTGTAACTTTGACAAACCCTAAAGTTATGTTGAAGATGTCAAGATTAAGTTAGAAAACTCTAACGACTGATAGAAACCCTAACGATACGTCTGAAAACCCTAATTTCAGTTTTGGAAATTCGAAACCCTAATTCGGATTATCAAAACCCTAATTCGAGAGCTCAAATGTTAAGTGTAAATGGCTAAGTGTTAAATGTTATGGAATAAAAGGGTAATGTCCAAATTGCCCTTCAAATTATAGGGGAAAAGACCAAATTACCCTTAGTAGGTGAAAAATTACCAAAATGCCCTTTTTCTTAAAACTTAAGTAAAAGATTTTCAAAATCTTGGTGACTCACTATAATTGATATGCCATGTGTTATATATCTTCCAAGATCATATTTGGTGTGCCACCTAGCAACATTACATACATTGAATCCAAAATAAAAGATTAAAAGTAAGAAAAAGTCTTACTTTACTTATCATTCTATCCAAGACCATTCTCTCTCTACAAATCCAAAAATGAGAGTGAAAGGGAGTGAGAAGTTAAGCTCATAGCATCTCTTAGCTTTCCAATAACAGATTCAAGGATCAGATTCTAAGATCAAAGCATAATAAAGGTATAAACCCTAATCTTTAAAATCTTGTGATTTGATGTTAGATGTTGCTATTTATTTGTTAAAGTTGTGTTAAGGGATGTTATTGAGTGATCCAAGATGTTATATCAAGGATCCATAACATTTAGAAGCCAGAAAATCAAGTTTTCAAACTGACTTAGAACCCTAAATCTATGGTCTGATAGCCTAATGTCAGGGCCCATAGATCTTTGTATGTTAATGATTTGTTATGTTTTAAGTTATAGACTTGTTCTCTGTCATGAGGAAAGTAGACTGGAAGTGGAATCACCTCCATACCATGTCTAGATCTCAAGTTATAAGTGGTCAAAGTCAGTTAACCGACCACGAAAATTGGAAATCTAGGTAAACCCAGAAACCCAGAAAGCTCTGACAAGCTTTTCAAAGCCTTAGATCTTACTGTGTTTAAGTGATTAAGCCATGTTGTTGTTTTGATGTTATAGTCTGATATGAGGACTATACAATCATGTCCTTAGATCACCCATATCATGTATAGAATCAAAATTAATCATGGTCAAAGTAGCGTTGGCCAACTGCCTAGGATGAAATCTGGAAAACCCAGAAATCGTCAAGAACAACTTCTGACAAGCGTTTAACCGGCCTTGATCTCTCACATGTGATGTTGTTAGGATGACCTGATGTGTTGTAAATGTTCCTTGACATATGGACTACAAGTGTGAACCATTAGATTACACAAAACAGACCCAGAATGAAAGTTATAAGGATTCAAAGTAGGTACCTTAACTGTTCTTCATTTTCTGGGTAACCCAGAAAATGATGAACATGTCTGACAAGGACTTTGATGGCCTATAACTTGCTGTTAGGATGCAGGATGGCCATGAAAGTTGTTTGTAGTTGTATTACTACATAAGTACTACAATCATAACACATTAGACTGCCCAGAAACATGAAGATCCAAGATCTATGATTGGTCAAACATAGCGACAGTTTTGTCTGACAAGATCTATGAATGCTCAAGAACACTCAAAAACACCTATAGCGACAGTTTTGTCACTGTAGGTGCCTTTAGCGACAGTTTCTATATAAATTAATTAATTTATTAAAATAAATAGAAAAAAATAGTTTTTAATTATTAAAAATACAAAATAAAATCTTAAAAATTATTTTAACGCCTAAAAATGGATTTTTAATAATTTTGAGTATATTTCATAAATATTTAATATTTTTGGAATAGTAATGGTATTTAATTATAATATTAAATAAATTACTTAAAAATAATTTTAATACTTGAAAAATCATGAAAAATTATATTATGGTGTTAGAAAATATTTTAAGTTATTTTTAATAACTTTTAATATTTTGTGAGAAATTTCATTAATAAATTAATATTAATGGTAATTGATTTATTTAATAATTATATTAAATAAATTGTGGAAAATTAGTTTTAATGATTTAAGGGTTATAAAAATATTTTAAGTTATAAAATATAACTTTTGATATTTTGTCATGAAATATTAATATTTTAATATTAATGTTAATTACTGGATAATAGATTTAAATGTTTAAAAATTATTTAAATGAGAAATTAAGGTATTAAAAATACTTTGAAATATTATAAATATATTATAATATTATGTTATGATTTTCATTAATATTTAATATTAAATAAATATTAATGATAAGAGAATAAGGTGGTATTTATATTATATAAATACGATATTAATGATTAAAAAATCACTAAAAATGGTAATAATTATTTAAAAATTATTACGAGCCTATGAAAAATATTTTGACTGATAATAAAAAAAATCTAAGTTAATTGTTAAGTGTTTAGACCGAGTCTTAGTAATTTTAGGCTCGAGAATTATCCGACTAGACCGTCGGGATGTTAGAATTGTGTCGGGTTCAACTCAGACTGAAATAATTTGACTTGATACCGAGTCTTAAGTAGTTTGTGGACTGATAGGGTTTTGTGTTATGTGTTTAGAATTATTTTATAAATATATTTATAACAGTATTATACTGTGATGATGTGACGCCCCCAAAATAGGTATACATCACTCATTCTTAGTTACCAAATACATGGTACAGAAATAAATACAACTTCATTATAATAATTATCGTACAAAATACGACAACACAAATATTGTGAGTTTAAATACAAATATTATCTTCTAGACAATATCCACACTCAAATAAGTCATCATTACAATTATTGAAATACTATTTTATAAAATAGTGAGGACTGCTAACACAACTGACTAGAAACATCACTCCACACCTCGACTAGTTCCCGCTATATTTTCGCCTCCTGAGAAAAATGGAACAAAAAGGAAAAGGGTGAGCTCAACTAGCCCAGTAAAGAATATTATGATTAAGATAATATACAACAAATTATCGTTAGTCTTCAACAGGGAAAAATCTGTTAAAATATAATAGACAACAAGTTTTAGATCAACAACTGCAGCGGAAACAGCAAACCATTAGAAGAGTCAAGTAGAAAAAGAATTCTACTTTCTTCTAAGATTTAAAAGTCCATCATCAATATTTTATCCCTGTAACATCAATCAATATACATCTTGAATCAAATATTCATCTTTGCACTACAGGCCAAAGATATTCATTTGTAACACCAGTCGGTCATGTTCATCTCAACACCTGTTCATCTTTGCACTACGGGCCAAAGATATTCATCAGTTAATCATTCATCTTTGCACTACAGGCCAAAGATATTCAATAATATCATCATTTAGGACTGAGGATGATGAAAAATTATCTTAAAGAAAACGAATCCAATGAGATAGAAGGACAAATATTAGGGATTCGTATTATAGTTTATCCAAGTACAATAATACTTCATAATAACCAATTGTGAAGGAGAATTCAAAAAAAAAAAGATCAAAACATGGATACAATCAAAGATAGTAACCATGATAGACATCATGGATAAAAAGAAAATTTTTTATTTTTCGATGAATAGTGCCGTATTCGTGAATAGTACCGTATACGTGAATAGTGTCGTATACGTGAATAGTAATCCCGACACAAAAAGTTTTAAATTTGATAAAAAGTTTATATCAATATTTCAGCATAATAATATTGATGAAAATAATATCATTTAAGAAGAAAATAATATCCCTTACCTCAAAATAACCGTACTTCTGACTAAATATCGGATATGAGGCTGAATGAAACTTGTGCTGAATTGTAACTTTCAAAGTATCTAAATACTCACAAAATACACTCAATAATCAAGAGAGAGAAAGAGAGAAAACTTATGAATTTTGGTGTGATTTTCAATTCTAACTTAGCCCTCTATTTATAGGAAAATGTTAGCACGCCGAAGCAGACTTAACCTGCAACCTGATGGCTTTACCGGCTACTATTCCCACCCACCACATTTGAATAAAAATCTCAGCACATTTCTTCACCAATCAAGAGTGGAGCCCACCAATTCTAGAATTTTCTACCAAAATGATAAATTCTAAAATTTCAACAATTTCTAAACCAGTCATCTCTTAAAATTCATAACAAATCATACGTTCATTTTTTAACGGTACAAAATTTGTAGATATATACTCAACTTATATATGTATAATATATTCAAAAATCATAACGATCCAACGGTCGGATTAACCCCCGCAATATATCTCAAAAAACCCTGATTGATTTTTAATACCTCCATTCCGACAAAAATACTGATAAAACACCTCAACATTAACTCCTTCATTTTTTAACAACAAAATATATCCGATATTTATATTCACATAAAATAAATATTTTCTTATCATACGAATCAATAATTAATTATTCAAAATTAATATTACAGAATCACATTTATGACAACCAGACCGTTCCCAGGAAAGAGGGGGCTTTCCAATAAAGATTTCTCCTTACTGGCGCGCAATTAGGTGACCAAACCTCTCCTTAGACAGAACTTTCTAGACATTACCAATAATGTTATCTAATAATATTATTCAAATAATATGAATTATTGATCTGATAATGGGAAATACTGTGCAGTGACAATTATTGAAACAGCAATAATATAAAATATCAATGCAGCAATTATTGAATCAATAAAATAAAATATTAAACTGTAACTAATGTAACAATTATTGAGTAGTGCCTTCCTTCGTAAGAATCAATAATTCAAAAATAATGTGCAATCCGTGTGCTACTGTGCAACCCACGTATTACTGTATTTTAACCACCGGGTATTTCAACAGTATTAACGGTAACAATTACGCTGTTATTTATAAAAACTCAATTTTTGTCGTTATCTTCATCCAACCGTTTTCCGTTATGGGGCCCACAAATAGCTGCACCGTCATACGAATATTCTCCGACAGAAAGAATATTCCACGACCAAATGAATATTCCCCGACAAAATGAATATTTAATAACCACTTGTTTTTGTTGCAAAATTTGCACATTTCACCCTTAACCAAAATTAACACCTTATTATTCACAAAAATAATTAGAGAAAATTTGATTTTATTCATTAATAAGTTGGGGTCTTACAGATGATATTATTCTAATGTGGGGATTTATATTACTAATATTAGGTCTTCGGATAAAGCGATATAAATTGTGTAGCAGTAGTCGGTGAAACAGGTAAGTTCCTAACCTTGAACTTCTAATTATTGTGCAAGATTTCTTAAACTCGACCTTGAGTTATTTTAATCGAATATGCTTATGGTTAATCATTGCTGATTACCAATAATTGATTCGCACCCTGTGCATATTGCATATATTCATCAGGTATGAAAGGCTGATCACCTTCATTACCATCCGATCCAAATATTGTGTTCATGTTTATTATTGACATTTATTCATGTCGTCCTGATCGTTCAGTTATGAAATTTGATTCCTGCTAGTTCATAATTATATTGTTGAACGTAGCCAGCCTTTTATTCATATTCTTCCAATCATGATATATCCTCAAATAAATTTAAACTTGCTAGGCAAACTTGTTGCTCACCCTTGCTATATCATGATAAACATTGCAGATTAAGACGAATACGTCGAATATAGAAAAAGTCAAAGACCGTTCCAGCATTTGTTCATTGTACAGATAAAAATTGTAATAGTATTGTATATTAATGACAATGTAAGTTAAATAGGTTATGAAATGTGTATAAGTTAAGGTTACTCGATCTTGGGGATTAATGTGTAAAGTTTAATGTATAAATAATTTATGTTTATATCTTCTGCAATATGTTTATATTCTTCTACAAAGTTTTAGAGAATTAAATTTTTATGGAATAAACATGAGATTTGAATTATTATTTTTGATAAAAGAGCTCGGTACGGGCATTATGAATTCTTAGTCATGTCTTTTGGATTGACTAATGCTCATGCTGCTTTCATAGATATGATGAACCATGTGTTCAAAGTATATTTAGATCAGTTCATTGTCGTCTTTATTGATGACATCCTCATCTATTCCAAAAGCCGTGAAGATCATGAGCGTCATTTGAAGCTAGTCGTTCAAAGTCTTCGTGATAACAAGCTATATGCTAAGCTGAAGAAATGTGAGTTCTGGCTTGAGAAAGTAACATTCCTTGGTCACGTGGTATCAAAACATGGAGTATATATTGACCCAACGAAGATTGAAGCAATACAAAGTTGGGAGCAACCGAAGTCAGTGACCGAGGTGCGTAGCTTTCTGAGCTTAGCTAGTTATTATCAGAGATTCGTGGAAGGATTTTCTCGAATCGCTACTCCGTTAACTCAGCTGATTCGTAAAGATACAAAATTCTGTTGGAGCGAGGAATACGAGAAGAGTTTCCAATAGCTCAAAAAGAGACTCATTTCGGCACCTGTTCTGACAATACCATCTGGTTCGGATGGATTTGTTATCTACAGCGATGCTTCAGGCAAAGGGTTAGGGTGTGTTCTCATGCAACATGGGAAATTCATAGCCTATGCCTCACAACAACTCAAAGAATATGAGAGAAATTATCCTACTCATGATCTGGAGTTGGCAGCAGTCATTTTCGCGTTGAAGATATGGAGACACTACCTGTATGGGGAGAAAGTGTAGATTTATACGGATCATAAAAGCCTTAAATATTTCTTTACCCAAAAGAAACTCAACATGCGGTAACGACGTTGGCTTGAGTTGTTGAAAGATTACGATCATATCATCTAATACCATCTTGGAAAAGTAAACGTAGTAGCTGACGCATTGAGTAGAAGATCATATGCGGGTACGAGTGCAATATTGTCAATGCAAAGGCCCATTTTGTATGACTTGCAAATGATAGAGATAGAGTTAAAGACTCCAGAGACCCACGTGATGATATCAAATATGCGAGTAAAACCGACTTTAATTGATAAAGTTAAAGCTGCTAAAACTACGGACCTGGAGCTGATGCATATGAAGAAGAAAGTGCAAGAAGGTGTTGTTCCCGAAGCAAGAATCGAAGAAGAAGGAATACTTCAAGTCAACTGACTTTGTGTTCCAAACGATTCTGACTTGAAGCATAGAATCATGATAGAGACACTCAACACGCCATTTGCAATCCATCTAGAGAGTACCAAAATGTATCATGATCTTCGACATATATTTTGGTGGAGCAATATGAAGAGAGAGATCGCGGAGTTTATCTCGAGGTGTTTAACTTGTCAATGTGTAAAGGCGAAGCATCAAGTGCCAAAGGGTTCATTGCAACAACTTGAAATTCTGAAATGGAAGTGGGAACACATTACTATGGATTTCGTTACGGGTCTTCCCAAGGTTTCTCAAGGCATAGATGCGATTTGAGTTATTGTTGATAGATTAACCAAGTCTGCTCATTTCTTACCTATACGGGAGACTTTTTCCCTTGAACGTCTTGTTCGTATGTACGTGATGAGATTGTGAGATTGCATGGCATGTCAGTATCCATAGTTTCATATCGTGACCCAAGATTCACTTCACGATTTTGGGTTAGCTTGCGGAAAGCTATGGGCGCGGATTTACGATTCAATTCAGCATACCATCCTCAAACAGATGAGCAATCAGAAAGGACTATTCAAACTCTTGAAGATCTATTAAGACTCTGTGTCCTAGATTTCAAAGGGAGTTGGGATAAGTACCTACCATTGGTGGAATTCTCCTACAACAACAATTGTCAAGTAAGTATAGGTGTGGCTCCATTTGAAGCATTGTATTGACAAAAGTGTCGCTCTCCAGTATGCTTGGATGAGGTGGGTGAAGTAATGTTGTTGGGACCAGAATTGGTACGTATAACTACGGAAAAGATCCAAACAATTCGACAACGTATACAAACGGCACAGAATAGATAAAAGAGTTATGCGGATCTTCATTGAAAGGACGTGGAATTTAATATTAGGGATCATGTATTGTTACGTATTGCTCCATGGAAGGGAGTTACAACATTTGGAAAGAGAGGAAAGCTTAATTCACGATTTGTTGGTCCATTTGAGATTCTTGACCGAATAGGAAATGTGGCCTATAGACTCGCATTACCTCCAAGCATGTCTCGTGTTCATAATATTTTTCACATATCTATGCTTCGTAAATATGTGAAAGATCCGAACCACATTATTGAGTTAGAACTAGACGAGATAGCCAAAGATTTAACGTACGAGGAAGTACCTGATAAGATCTTGGATAGGAAAGAGCATGTCCTACGCACCAAGGTTATACCATAAGTTAAGGTTTTGTGGAGGAACCATGCTATTGAGAAAATGACCTAGGAGTTGGAGTCAAAAATAAAGTGAGGTACCCTCACCTTTTCGAAACACCAGGTACGTACGTCAATTTCGATAACGAAATTTCATAAGGAGGGGAGGTTTGTTAGACCCCAACATTTTTTTATAAATAAAATCGAATTTCTTCTAATTATTATTTTGAATAATAAGGTATTAATTTGATATAATGCTTTGGTTATGGGTGAAATGTGTAAATTTTGTAAAATAAGCAAGTGGTTATAAAATATTTATTATTGTCAGGGAATATTCATTTGGTCGTGGACTATTCTTGCTGTCGGGAAATATTCGTACGATGGCGCAGCCATTTGTTGGCCCCATAACGGAAAACGGTTGGATGAAGAAAACGACAAGTTTGAGTTTTTACAAATAACGACGTAGTTGTTACCGTTAACACTGTTGAAATACCCAGTGGTTAAAATACAGTAATACGCGTGGTTGCACAGTAGCACACGGTATTGCACAGTATTATTGAATTATTGATCCTTACGTAAGAAGGCACTACTCAATAATTGTTACAGTAATTACTATTCAATATTTAATTTTATTGATTCAATAATTGCTGCGTTGATATTTTATATTATTGTTGTTTCAATAATTGTCACTGTATAGTATTTTTCATTATCAGATCAATAATTTATATTATTTGAATAATATTATTGGATAGCATTATTGGCAATGTCTAAGGAAGTTCTGTCTAAGGAGAGGTTTGGTCACCTAATTGCGCGTCAGTAAGAAAAAATTCTTATCGGAAAGCCCCCTCCTTCTTGGGAACGACCTGGTTGTCATAATTGTGATTCTGTAATATTATTTATGAATAATTAATTATTAATTTATATGATAAGAAAATATTTATTTTTATGTGGATATAAATGAAGAAATTAATGTTGAGGTGTTTTATCAGTATTTTATCGGAATAGAGGTGTTAAAAATTATCCGTATGTGAATTTCGGACATTTTCTTACTGGAATTTGGAAAAACTTTCTTCTACAAAGTTTTATAGAATTAAATTTCCTATGGAATAAACATGAGATTCGAATTTTTCTGATAAAAGAGCTATTTATTATGAATTATTGATGTTTTAGAAATAAATATTTTTTTTAAACATGGGTGGGCCCCACTTTTGGTTGGTGAGAAATGTGCTAAAATTTTATTACAAAAGTGATGGGCGTGAATAGTAGCAGGTAAAGCCATCAGGTAGCAGGTTAGTCTGCTTTGGCATTCTAGAATTTTCCTATAAATAAGGTGCTTAGTTAGAATTGAAAATCACACTACAATTCTCTCTATATTATCGAGCGTATTTTTATGAGTATTTAGATACTTTGAGATTTGTTATTCAGTACAAGTTTTCTTCAGCCTCATACCCGATATTTCAACTGAAAGTACTGTTCTTTTGAGGTAAGGGATGTTATTTTCTTCGTAAATGATGTTATTTCGTTCAATATCATTATACCGAAATATTGGTATGAATTTTATTATAAAATTTTTACATTTTCATGTCGAGGTTACTATTCACGTATACGGCACTATTCACGAATACGGTACTATTCACGAAGTATGATTTTTCTTGTGGAATTTCTACCTTTTTGTGTCGAGATTACTGTTCATGTATACGGCACTATTCACGTATACAGCACTATTCACGAATACGGCACTATTCACAGAAAAAAATAAATTTTCTTTCCTTTGTCCAAGATGTCTATTATGGTTACTATCTTTGATTGTATCCATGTTTTGATCTTTATTTTTGAATTCTGCTTCACAATTGATTATTATGGAGTATTTTTAAACTTGGATAAACTGTAGTAGGAATCCTTAATATTTGTCCTTTTGTCTCACTGAATTCATTTTTTTAAGATATTTTTCATCATCCTCAGTCCTAAATGATGATATTATTGAATATCTTTGGCCTGTAGTGCAAAGATGAATGATTAATTGATGAATATCTTTGGCCCGTAGTATAAAGATGAACAGGTGTTGAGATGAACATGACCAACTGGTGATACAAATGAATATCTTTGGCCTGTAGTACAAAGATGAATATTTGATTCAAGATGTTTATTGATTGATATTATAGGAATAAAATATTGATGATGGACTTTTATATCTTAGAAGATAGTAGAATTCATTCTCTACTTGACTCTTCTAATGGATTGTTGTTTTCACTGCAGTTGTTTATCTAAAATTTGTTGTCTATTATATTCTATCAATTTTTTTCCTGTTGAAGACTAATGATAATTTGTTGTATATTATTTTAGTTTTAATATTCTTTACTGGGCTAGTTGAGCTCTCTCTTTTCTTTTTTATTCCATTTTTCTTCTCAGGAGGCGAGAATATAGCAGGAACTAGTCGGGGTGTGGAGTGATGTTTTCAGTCAGTTATGTTAGCAGTCCTCCCTATTTTATAAAATAGTGTGATAATAATTTTAATGAGGGCTCCTTTTAAGTTTGAATACTGTCTATTAGACAATAATTGTATTAAAACTCATAGTATATGTGTTGTCGTATTTTGCACGACAACTGTATTAATGAAGTTGTAGTTATTTCTGTACCATGTATCTGGCGACTCAGAATGGGTGATGTATACCTATTTTGGGGGCGTCACAGAAACAATCACAAGAATTGAATCTATGTACTTTGCAATCACAGGAATTCACAAAGTGTGGGATAAATTGACTAAATAGCCAAGTATTTCATGAACCAGAGTAATAATAATGAGTTTTTCCTGATTATATTAGCCTTGCACCATATTTATACTACTTAAAGGAAACCCTAATCCTATATGGAAATAACAAATTGATTTGGAATCAAAATCTACCTAAAAAGATTCCTAATTACAATAGAACTGTAAAACTTCCTAAAATTACTAAAAATAATTTAAACTAGCTGACTACTAATTAATAAGTAAAAATACATCAAATATTTAAATTGTCTATAAATACCAAAACATAAATTATATCGAATCTTAGCAGATAACTCTTCCCGTGTCATGATGCTCCAATTTATTGTTATCTTATTCTATTCCTTTTTATTTATTAGTAAACTTAACTATTATATATATTTAATTTATGTTTTTTGTGTTCATATATAAACTAATTGCTAATCACATATAATTAGAAAAATTATCTTAATGAATAAGTATATATAAATATAAAATAAATATACATAATCAATAATATGATTACTATATTTCATAATAATTTTCATGAATAAATTTATATATATATATATATATATATATATATATATATATATATATATATATATATATCCAGAAAAGTTAACCAACGGACCGGTTCGACCAGATATGGAAACGGTTTGAATCGTCGCCATATCCGGTTCGTCGGCGAACCGATTCGTTAGAAAATCGGATTGTATATATATTGTTTGGGTGTGATTATTTGGGCCCGGATGATTTGGTGGATCGTAGTCCACGTGGAGGAAGTCTTCCCACATATGAGTGTTTTGGGCTATTGGAGAATTTTAAGGAATCAAAGATTCCTAATTGCATTTAATTTCTAACTCCTACGGAAAGTGTCATGATATAATTTGACTTCCTTTCCTTAACGAGATTCAGTTCAATCCCATTAACAAATTATACCTAATGAGGAATATTATTTATATACGAGAAAGAAGATGTGATCACTATAAATACAATGTATACATAATATTATTTTTAGCACTATAGGATAAAACCTCCATTGTTAAACTTTATTCAGCCTGTACTTATTCTCACACCGAAATTATCCCCGGACGGCCCAAGTCGTTCTGTGCAGAATTGAACGCGCTTTTGGTGATTGAAGCACATAAACGAATCTCAGCTATAACATATATATATATATATATATATATGGGATTCCATCCATGACAACCGGTTGCCATGGACACTATTCTAACAACCCACTTTCGGACCGTTGATCAACTTATTGAAAGCCTTAGATTGAAAGATAAAATCTACATAGCCGCTACAACATGTTGTGCCCGAAAAACATGTTGTAGCGGCTTTTATTTTAATATAAGGGCCCCAGATGGTCAAACATGTTGTCAGTTTAGTTAAACAAAAAGATTTTTTAATATAATAATACACCAACCGCTACATATTTTAGCGGCTTGGACCTTTTTTTAAAAAAAGCATTTCCCCCATACATTGTCGTATAATAATAAAATTATAAGCCGCTACAATTTGTAGCGGTGTACTCTATCCATCCCATGGTGTCCGTATAATAAAATAATTAGTATAATAATAAAGGATTAATAATAATAATAATAAAGTAATAAGAATAAGAATAAGAATTGCTGAATAATAATATTTGTCCCGCTATAAAAAAAATTAAAGCATTTCCCCCATTATAGTCATGACTCAGCTTATTTGACAAACTTAAAAAATAAAAATAAGCCCGGCCGCTACAAGTTGTGCCAGCTTGCAATAAAAAAAATATTTCTTATTGCCTTTAAAATCAAGCTGATGTGGCTCCTTCGAATTCCAAAAATAATTTTTCTTCCCCTGATTCGAACTCAGAACCTCCAACTTCAAACCCTCGTCATATGACCACCCGAGCATCATGGGCCTAGCTGTTCATTTCTCGCAAGGATTAGTTTGTATATTAAAACATTACATTTCCCCCAAAATCATAGAATAAGACATTTTCTCTTGTATTAATATTTATTTTTATATTAATATTAATAATAAAGTGGGTTTGTTATAATAGTGAAATGTTAATTGTTATTATTTTTATTATTATTATTATTATTATTATTATTATTATTATTATTATTATTATTATTATTATTATTATTATTTATAATTTGTATACTCGCTTTGTGTTAAAAAAGTTAAGTATCTTTTAAGAAAAAAGGGGAAATGATTATTATTATTATTATTATTATTATTATTATTATTATTATTATTATTATTATTAATATTCTTAATATTAATATTAATATAAAAAAAATATTATATTCCATCTTGTAGCGGTCGATGCAAAATATGTTTTTTAATTATTATTAATAATAATATTAATAACATTGCATAATAATATTAAATTAATGTTTATTATTATAACATTGCATTTCCCCATAATCATACATGATGATAGAAGATTATAATAATTTATTTTATTAATCGTAATATCCACTTTATATTAATATTAATAATTAAGCCATGTTCTTTTATGAAGCCATGCTCCTTTATGAACTTTGTCCATTGAATATTATGAAATAAAAGTAGTTAGTATTTCATATTTGATTTTGTAAATATTTTATGTGATTAAATATTACTAATATTACTAAGTTATGAATTTGAAAATTCCATACAGTTCAACCAAATAGATATTCTTATTCACATAGTGTACATGAGATAACGCTAGAACATTTTCTATATCTCAGATTCCGGAAGTAATCTTGCGAATTTTTTATAAAGCTCCAACGCGATGCGGTAACGAAAGACCGTTATATCTTCTAAGGACCACTTCTCTTCGCAAAGATCAACATTGGCCCTAACGAAAGCGTCAACATACTTGCATACAAAAAGAGTTGTTATGTTGTTTCGGTCAGCTCTTTGTTACCTGCACATTAGGATTAACGCTGGGCCACTCATGCATTAGATTACCATTTCGCAAACAAAATGGTATCAAATGTACATTCATGTACAAAGTAATTGGTTAATAATTTTATAAAATATTTGACATTATAAAAGTAAAATATTTTAAAACTACACATACCGCAACTTTAACGAATTCTGAGTACATTTCTCATAACTTCATATGCTTGATATCATTATAGTACGGGCCAATGACAGTAACGATCCAATCTTCAACTAAGAATAGCAACAAGATAAAATGGCTTTGATGTGTACTACACACCGGCATGAATATATACTGGCATTCGTGTAAAGGTGGGCCAACATCTTGGTTCATATACGGATTGCAAAAACTCCATGCATGATTCTCTTCAGTTGGGGACACATAGCTTTGCCCAAGATGCATGAAGAATGAATTCATGAAAGCAAATTGGGCCCACCTTTTTATTCCCCGCGACCTATAGTATTCATCTCTATCTCGTAGTAACAACATATAAGCGTCCAGGACATGCTCAAAAATCCAATTTCCAGGCCCTAAGGAAAGTAATGCACTATGGTTTAAATCATATAACTATCGCGGATGTGACAAAGGATATAAATTTGCTTGTACGGCCACCACGTTTCCAAACATATGTTCATTTATGAATGCCTCCTTCCAATCTTTTAATTTTTTTGTTAAGGACCCTTTTGGTCCATAAGAGATGTGATCTCCTGCATCTTATACCTGATTGAGACCCAAATGTAAATTATTATTATTATTATCATTATTATTTTTTTATAAATATGAATATAATAATAATTATTATGCTTTAATTAAAACCATCACTTCATGTACCTTAAGTGAACCAGCTCCTATGACGTCAGAAAGTCCCGCAAAGTCAGAGGTAAATGTAACACTCCTCATAGGCTTGGGAGGTTGGAATGTAATACTCCTTATAGGCTTGGGAGGTTGAAATGTAGCTCTCCTCGTAGGCTTGGGTGGTGGGAATGGAACTTTCCTCATATGCTTATGTGGTAGGTATGTAGCTCTCTTGTACCGCATAATCAATTTGTTTCCCTAGCCCTTCGTTGAATTAGGAGAATTGGGATTGTGGTCCTAAAATTGTGGGATCCCCTGTCGAGGTATTTGTTTCCCTCTTACTTCAATGTAGTATAGACTGTATTGGTAATCCCAATTGTGTTTGTGCAAAACTAACTCGGGAGGCATCTGAGTAAATGCTGAAAATTTATTAAGTAAAGATTTTGCACTCTCAACCTGTCATGTAAGATGAACACAAGCAAATATCAAGAACACTAAATATTAATAAATGTAATATTAAGTATATACTATAATATAAATAAATTAAACCAGACTATAATTTTATACCATTTGAATAAGGTGATGTTGGTTGTAAATGGCCCGAGGCACATAAGAACTGTCTTGGTCCCTTACCCGTCGAGGTCGATGGATTTTACAACGTGTTATTTTCCTGTACTAGGCTATGTAACCATCTATTAACACATAATTAAAAATTTTATATTGTTGTCCTTTGATACAATCCATGTATGCCTCCCAAATTGAGATGTATTCCTCTCTCAAGGCCATGCAATCCTCGACATCAATAAATTTAAATTTTTTTTCTCCTTCCTAAGGTCACCGTGGTTTTTGGCTGGGCATGGTATGCCTTGCATGAACCCAATGTGATCACCGCAGATCTGGTATAATCATTATATAACTATTACGGAAGATATAAACATAAATTGTTTATACAATAAACTTTATACACTATTCTCCAATGTCAAGTAACCTTAACTTATGCATAATTCATAACCTAATTGACATATAATTTATTATCATACATTACTATTACAATTATCTGCATATAATCCAAAGATAGACTTGTCTTTGTCCTTTCCTGTATCCGACGTATTCGTCTTAATCTGTAATGTTAATCATGATATAGCAAGGGTGAGCAACAAGTTTGCCCAGCAAGTTTAAGTTCAATAAATTAAAGATATATCATGATATAAAGAATTGAACAATAAGCTGGCTAAAGTTCTACAATATGATTGTGAACTAGCATGAATAAATTTTCATAGCTGAACAAACATTGAACATAAACAAATATATCCGGACCGAATGGTAATGAAAGTGATCAACCTTTCATACATGATGAACACATGTAATATGCACAGAGTGCCAATCAATAATTCATGGACATGGTATAATCAACAATGATTAACCACAAGCATATTCGAATAAACAACTCGAGGTCGAGTTAAGAAAAACTTGCCTGAACCGTTGATTACCGTTACGCAATTTATTTAGCTTTGTCTGAAGACATATTATAAATAATATTGATCTATAAATTAGAATAATATCATCACAATTATAAAATAACCTAAACACATTAACACATAATCTTATCAGTTTATACAGCGCATAAGACCTAGTATCAAGTCAAACTATTGCAGTCTAAGTTGAATCCGGCATAATTCTGACTTCCCGACGGCCTAGTCGAATAATTCAAGAGCCTATTTACCTTAAGACTCTACTTAAACACTTAACAATTATCTCAGATAATTTTATTATCGGTCAAAATTATTTTCCAAGTCTCATAATAATTATTATCATTTATCCTAATTTTTAAATCATTAATATCGTATTTATCTAATTTAAATACCACAATATTCCATTATCATTAATATTTATTGAATATTAAATATTAATAAAATACATGTCATAATATTATAATATATTTATAATATCTCAAAGTATTTTTTTAATACTTTATTATTGCCTTTATATGATTTTAAATAATTAAAACCATTATTAAATAACTGTCATCAATATTAAAATATTAATATTTTTCATGACAAAATATAAAAAGTTATATTTTATAACTTAAAATATTTTCTAAACCTATAAATCATTTTTATATGATTTTTAAATCATTAATTCTATTTTTCCATAATTTATTTAATATATTTATTAAATAAAATAATTACCATTAATATTAATTTATTAATAAAATTCATCACAAAATATCAGCAGTCATTAAAAATAACTTAAAATATTTTTATAACACTTAAATAATTTTTATATGATTTTTAAATCATTAATTATATTTTTCCATAATTTATTTAATACATTTATTAAATAAATCTATTATCATTAATATTAATTTATTAATAAAATTTATCACAAAATATTAAAAGTCATCAAAAATAACTTAAAATATTTTATAATACCATAATATATTTTTAAATAATTTTTTAAGTATTAAAATCATTTTTAAATAATTTATTTAATATAACAATTAAATAAATTAAATACCTTTAATATGCTAAAAATATTAAATATTTATGAAATATATTCAAAATAATTAAAAATCCATTTTTAAGCTTTAAAATAATTTTTAGGAATTTAATATTATTTTTTAATAATTAAAAACTATTTTTCACTATTTATTAAATAAAATAATTAATTTTAGAAATAAACTGTCGCTAAAAGGGCTCTATAGCGACAAAATTATCGCTATAGGTGTTCTTGAGTGTTCTTGGGCCAAACCCAGAAACTCATGCACTGCTAATAGGTTGCTAGGTTTGACCACTTGTGGATTCTTGATCAAAAGGTTTCTGAGCATGCTAATGGATTAAGGATATAGTATGGATGTAATACTACATATCACAACTGATTTAATGGTCATAAACAACACAACAGCAAGATCTATGCTCCAGAAAATCTGGTCAGAGCTATCCTTCATTTCTAGGTTTTTCAGAAATGAAGAACAGTTGTTAGGCCTTACTTTGAAGCTTTGAATCTATGCATTCCGAGCTTACTTAATGTGTTTTATTGGTTCAATCATGTAGTATTGATGTCAAAGAACAACAATACCTCATCAGATCAGTATAACAACATCACAACTAAGAGATCATGGCCAGTCAAAGTGCAAGTCAGGAACTATTCTTGAACATTTCTTGGTTTTCCAGAAATGTTCTTGAGCAGTTGGTCAACCTATGTTTGACTATCATTATATTTGAATCTGTTAAGGATCTGGGTGATCTAATTCGAAAAATGTGTAGTCCATATGTTAGGCTACAACATCCAATCAACAACATAACCAAACAATCAAACAACAGCAAGATCAAAGGCTTGAAAAACGTTGTCAAAAATTCTCCCAGATTTCCAATTTTCATGATCGGTCAACGCACTTTGACCGCTTATATTTGGAGATCTAGACATGGTATGGAGGTGATTCAACTTCCAGTCTACTCTCCTCATAGCAAAGAACAAGTCTATAGCATAAAACACACATAACACCTAAAACACACAGATCTAGAAGCCTAGACATTTACTGTCAGACAACATTTTTCCAGTTTTCCAGATTTTTGAAATTTACAATTTCGTGCATCTAGATGTTATATTTCCTTGATCTAACAACCCAGATCACTAAATAACACCCTAATACATAACTTAAAACAAAAAATCTTATCATCTAACATGAATCACAAGGATTAGAAAATTTAGGGTTTATACCTTCTAGGCTTAGATCTTTTGAATCTAATCCTTGAATCTGTTTATGGAAAGCTAAAGGTTGATATTTTCTTAACTTCTCACTCCCTTTCACTCTAATTCTCGAATTTTTAGAGAGAGAATGTCTAGGTTCATATGAGAAAACAAAGTGAGTATTTTCTCTCTCTTTAATCTATATATATAATATGATACATTGTATATAGCTAATCTAGATGGCTGATATGTATTAATTTCAGTCACATGGCTGGTCTTGGAGTGGTTCACCAAATAAAGTTTTGGCAAGATTCTTACTCAACTTATAAAAAAATACAAAAAGGGCATTAAGGTCATTTAGCTTCCCATTTTAATGGTATGATGGTAACTTGTACAACCCTTAGGATTTGACCCTTAGAGTTTAACCCTAAGGTTTTGAAAAAATTAAAATTTTAAGGATTTCTAATTAGGTTTTCAAAATAGAAATTTAAGCTTTCTAAAAATGTAAATTAGGGTTTCATAATTACATTAGGTTTTCTAATCGCATTGAACTTGGAAATTAAGTTTAAAATTTACAAATTAACATAAAGCTTGCTAAATTAGCGATTACGGTTCCTAATTTAGCAATTAGGATTTCCAATAAGAAATTAGGGTTTCTAATTTATGAATTAGGATTTTCCTTAATTAGGTTTGTAATTAATTACACTTAAGCCTTTGAATTCCCAAATTAGGGTTTTCTAATTCTGAATTAGGGTTTCAGATTTCCAGAACTGAAATTAGGTTTCCAGAGTCGGTATTAGGGTTTCTTATCAATCGCTAGGCCAACCCTTGACCCTTAACCACATTCTGTACTCGTATAATACCATATACATAGAACATATACACATATACACTTAATCCTGAATAATTCACTACAAAAATTTTTAAATCCATAAAAATCCTTCGAAAATGCCAAATCCATACACTTATTTTCTGTCTAGGTTTATTATTTAACCTTAATTCAATCTTTTAAGATTTTTAATAAATATCAAAATTCTCGAGTTGTCACATTAACCCCTTCTTCTAAAAATTTTGTCCCTGAAATTTACCTTACAACTTATATACACAACATCACATGCTACCCAAAATATCACTCACAAGACTTAAATTATTCAAATCGTGCTGAGGATTCATATAGACTATAAACTTTCATTTTCGAAAAGGTTTTATGGAAATTCATCCGTAAACCGTCATATCTTACAGACACAGAGGGTGATTAGCCCGGTATGCCCTGTACTGGCCAAGTACTGTTGGTTGAAACAATTTTTCCCCGTTCCCTCTATCCACCTTGGGCGCACAAAATTTTCTTACCTCAGTCTTTATCGAATTCTGCACCAAAACAATTCGGTTCGGGAAAATTTTCAAAGAACGCTTAGGATTTTCATAAACGTTGGTCTAGCTAAATCAAATAGCATAGACTCATACCAGTAATTCAATTCAATCGAAATATTTAGGTATATCTAATTAAAATTTTAAAAATAGTTTGAAAATGACGTCATGATGCCGTACTGTATTAACAGCCCGTTTGAGGATGTCGTCATCAAGTGACTTTGTCATAACACATCATACAATAGTGGAATAATGATTTTAGATCAAATTCAACACTAAGTATTCCTGTATTTACAACCCCATCAACTTTTTATCATCTCTGCACCAGGTTACATGGTACATAAGTTATAAATAAAAAAATATTTTAATATTTCAAATCATTATCGTCTAGCCGAAATAAGTAGCATAGAATATACTTTAAACCGTTCAAAAATTATTACAAATTAGTTTTATAATCTCAACAGGTAACGATGTGTCGGTGGCCCGAAGTCCACACATGCACAATAGTCACCCGAAGTTGAGAATAAAAATTCATTTTAAAAAGGAACATAGTGCGTATTTAGCTTGATGTCCAAAAATTTCGAAGTCTAGCGTAGCTAGCAGATTTGGAAAACCTAATATCTCCACTAATGATCAATTGCTTAATAATCTATCTATTTCTATAATCCTCAATACTCCATTCACACAAAATAATACCCAGTTCATCAAACTTACCACACTTATGAGTTCAAGAACTTTCCACAATCATATGAGTTTAAGAACTTATCCTAGACAGACCTTTAGCGTCCATTCGCTGAGGGGTTCATAAACATTTCATATAATTATGAGTCACGAACGTACCATAAGTATGAGTTTTAAGAACTCGTACTTAACCTTATATTCTCTAACTATACCCTACCTATTATTTATATACCTGAGAAAAGAATCACATTCTCAATAGGTATATAGCAAATAGCGCGACACAGACATTTCAATGATTATCAGTACCAGAAACTAAGTGGTTTTTACACCAAGTACAATTTCCCACTCATAACAAAGAATCATCCAACTCAGCTGCTGACATGAGTCCTCAATTGAAATCCCCACCTAATCTTAACTCCATTCTCAATACAAATTTCATTTAATCCGTATTCATAATCCTTTTCTGAATTTGTACCAATTCATAGTACAACTGACACATAGCAATCTTGCTATAAACTTTTCAATCATTAGATTGATTCTTTTCCCTGCTATCACCTTATCGGATCACGGGGCGATCTCATCGTATATATTATGATTCATTTTGTTTTACGATCTCCTATCACTGTACTTTTAGTCTTTTAGACTCGATCTATTCATCACTACTATTCACCTATATTATCAGAGTTAGGGAACTCTGTATCTTCATAACTCACCGAGATTCGTCTTTGAATCTTACCGACACACTAATTCTATTTGAGTTAGTACTTAACCTAATTACTACGGTTATTAGTCTCAGGTAACCCTACCTAAGGTTAATAACCTACAACTTTGATACCAACTGTGACGGCCCCAAATCTGGGTCCTGAATCACCGCGGATCTTGTACAATCATTCTATAACTATTGTGAAAGATATAAACATAAATTGTTTATACAATAAACTTTACACACTATTCCCCAAGGTCGAGTAGCCTTAACTTATACATAATTTATAACCTAATTGGCATACAATTTATTATCATACATTACTATTACAATTATTTGTACATAATCCAAAGCTGAACTTGTCTTTGTCCTTTCCTGTATCTGACGTATTCGTCTTAATTTGTAATGTTAATCATGATATAGCAAGGGTGAGCAACAAGTTTGCCCAGCAAGTTTAAGTTCAATAAATTAAAGATATATCATGATATAAAGAATTAAACAATAAGCTGGCTAAAGTTCTACAATATGATTGTGAACTAGCATGAATAAATTTTCATAGTTGAACGAACATTGAACATAAACAAATATATCTTGACCGAATGGTAATGAAGGTGATCAGCCTTTCATACCTGATGAACACATGCAATATGCACAGAGTGTCAATCAATAATTCATGGACATGGTATAATCAACAATGATTAACCACAAGCATATTCGAATAAACAACTCGAGGTCGAGTTAAGAAAAACTTGCCTGAACCATTGATTACCGTTACGCAATTTATTTAACTTTGTCTGACGACCTATTATAAATAATATTGATCTACAAATTAGAATAATATCATCACAATTATAAAATAATCTAAACACATTAACACATAATCTTATCAGTCTATACAGCACATAAGACCTAGTATCAAGTCAAATTATTGCAGTCTGAGTTGAATCCGGCACAATTCTGACATCCCGACAACATAGTCGGATAATTCACGAGCCTATTTGCCTTAGGACTCTACTTAAACACTTAACAATTATCTTAGATAATTTTATTATCAGTCAAAATAATTTTCCAAGTCTCAAAATAATTTTTACATAATTATTATCATTTATCCTGATTTTTAAATCATTAATATCGTATTTACCTAATTTAAATACCACAATATTCCATTATCCTTAATTTTTATTTAATATTAAATATTAATGAAATACATGTCATAATATTATAATATATTTATAATATCTCAAAGTATTTTTTTTAATACTTTATTATTGCCTTAGTATAATTTTAAATAATTAAAACAATTATTAAATCACTGTCATTAATATTAAAATATTAATATTTTTTATGATAAAATATCAAAAGTTATATTTTATAACTTAAAATATTTTTTAAACCTTTAAATCAATTTTATATGATTTTTAAATCATTAATTCTATTTTTTTTATAATTTATTTAATATATTTGTTAAATAAATTAATTACCATTAATATTAATTTATAAATGAAATTCATCACAAAATATCAACAGTCATTAAAAATAACTTAAAATATTTTTACAACACTTAAATAATTTTTATATGATTTTTAAATTATTAATTCTATTTTTTCATAATTTATTTAATACATTTATTAAATAAATCTATTATCATTAATATTAATTTATTAATAAAATTCATCACAAAATATTAAAAGTCATCAAAAATAATTTAAAATATTTTCTTATACCATAATATATTTTTAAATGATTTTTCAAGTATTAAAATTATTTTTAAATAATTTATTTAATATAACAATTAAATAAATTAAATACCTTTAATATTCTAAAAATATTAAATATTTATGAAATATATTCAAAATAATTAGAAATCCATTTTTAAGATTTAAAATAATTTTTAGGAATTTAATATTAATTTTTAACCTATAGCGACGAAACTGTCGCTATAGGTGTTCTTAAGTGTTCTTAGGCCAAACCCAGAAACTCATGCACTGCTAACAGGTTGCTAGGTTTGACCACTTGTGGATTCTTGATCAAAAGGTTTCTGAGCATGCTAATGGATTAAGGATATAGTATGGATGTAATACTACATATCACAACTGATTTCATGGTCATAAAACAACACAACAGCAAGATCTATGCTCCAAAAAATCTTGTCAAAGCTATTCTTCATTTCTAGGTTTTCTAGAAATGAAGAACAGTTGTTAGGCCTTACTTTGAAGCTTTGAATCTATGCATTCCGAGCTTACTTAATGTGTTTTATTGGTTAAAATGTTAACGACATTTTGTGTGTCGCCATACGACATTTTTACTTGCATTCTCAGGACAATTATTAAAATGTTCGTGCAACCACACTAATGAAATTGCTCTTCGCTTTTTTAAACTAAAATATTCACTAGCTAATTTATCTCCAAAACAGTCCCTAAAATAATTCAAATTGGTGACAGATAGGGGACATGTTAAGGGTTTGCCCACCACCGGTAACCCAAAAATAAAGTGGACATCCTCTAACGTGATTGTTATTTCTCCACAGTTTAAATGAAAAGTATTGGTCTCCGGCCGCCATCTCTCGACCAGGCAGATATGAGACCAAGGTCAGTTTGATGTACAACACCTGGAAAACTAAAAACCCCAAACCCACATTTATCTAAAAGAATTTTTTGGTCTTTTGTCAAATTCCACTGATTATATTTTTGTTTGATATATTGACTCAAGCCTAGTTTTCCCCTATCTTTCCCTTGATATATGTCATCTAAGACATGATTTTGTTGATCATGGAGAATACTTGGGTCAATTGGCCCATAATCCCAGGTGTCCATCTTTTACCTCAAAATAGAGCATTAATCCATTATTAATATTAACATTTAGATAATAAGAATAATAATAATGATAATAATCATAATAAATAATGAAATAATAATAACAACAACAGTAATAATAATAATTAAGTGTATTAATAACAACAATAATGTCATACCTGATTAATAACAACAATAACAATAATAATAATTAAGAGCACGAACCATAATTTCATTAAATAATCAGTGTATGAAACATACTAACGTGGTCACATATGTCCACAATAAGAAAGAAGACAATTGGCGTATTTCTATTGTTGAATTAGAGCACAATCATCACTTACTGACCCCTACCAAAGTAGATTTGATTGAGACACACAGAAATATTACTCCGGTTGCAAGAAAATTAATTAACTCTTTAAATAAGTCCGGTATTGGTCCTAGTAGGATGATGAATGTTTTAAGCACAATGGGTGGTAAGTTGTAAAATGTTCCTTCTCTAATGTAAATGTTCATAATTTGGTGTGAGATTTATGGCGTGATTCTGCAGATGAAAATGATGCACAAGCTGCTGTCAATTATTTGAAAAAACCTGCATCCGAAAATGCAAGTAAATTTTTTTTCCAAGTGAAACCCGGTGAAAACAATCACATAGCTTGTATTCTGTGGGTTGACGCCCGATCAAGGTTTATGTATAAACTGTGACAACCCGAGAATTTAGATAATTTATTTAAATCTTAAATGATGGATTAAAGGTTATATGATAGACCTAGACTGAAAATAAGTGTATGGATTTGACGTTTCTGTGAAGGAATTTTAAGGATTTCAAAAATTTTGGAAAGGTACTTAAAGGATTGATAGACTGTAAGTGTTAGTCTGATAATGATGTATATGCTTGGTGTATGAGTTCATAAGAATATGTGTATGTGGTTATATGCGTGTAGAATGGTAGATAAAGATCAAACATAGATCAGATAAGTCACATAAATGATTTTATGTGTACCGTTTGTGAATAAGGATCAAGGATTGATCAGATAGATTGTAACTTTGACAAACCCTAAAGTTATGTTGAAGATGTCAAGATTAAGTTAGAAAACTCTAACGACTGATAGAAACCCTAACGATACGTCTGAAAACCCTAATTTCAGTTTTGGAAATTCGAAACCCTAATTCGGATTATCAAAACCCTAATTCGAGAGCTCAAATGTTAAGTGTAAATGGCTAAGTGTTAAATGTTATGGAATAAAAGGGTAATGTCCAAATTGCCCTTCAAATTATAGGGGAAAAGACCAAATTACCCTTAGTAGGTGAAAAATTACCAAAATGCCCTTTTTCTTAAAACTTAAGTAAAAGATTTTCAAAATCTTGGTGACTCACTATAATTGATATGCCATGTGTTATATATCTTCCAAGATCATATTTGGTGTGCCACCTAGCAACATTACATACATTGAATCCAAAATAAAAGATTAAAAGTAAGAAAAAGTCTTACTTTACTTATCATTCTATCCAAGACCATTCTCTCTCTACAAATCCAAAAATGAGAGTGAAAGGGAGTGAGAAGTTAAGCTCATAGCATCTCTTAGCTTTCCAATAACAGATTCAAGGATCAGATTCTAAGATCAAAGCATAATAAAGGTATAAACCCTAATCTTTAAAATCTTGTGATTTGATGTTAGATGTTGCTATTTATTTGTTAAAGTTGTGTTAAGGGATGTTATTGAGTGATCCAAGATGTTATATCAAGGATCCATAACATTTAGAAGCCAGAAAATCAAGTTTTCAAACTGACTTAGAACCCTAAATCTATGGTCTGATAGCCTAATGTCAGGGCCCATAGATCTTTGTATGTTAATGATTTGTTATGTTTTAAGTTATAGACTTGTTCTCTGTCATGAGGAAAGTAGACTGGAAGTGGAATCACCTCCATACCATGTCTAGATCTCAAGTTATAAGTGGTCAAAGTCAGTTAACCGACCACGAAAATTGGAAATCTAGGTAAACCCAGAAACCCAGAAAGCTCTGACAAGCTTTTCAAAGCCTTAGATCTTACTGTGTTTAAGTGATTAAGCCATGTTGTTGTTTTGATGTTATAGTCTGATATGAGGACTATACAATCATGTCCTTAGATCACCCATATCATGTATAGAATCAAAATTAATCATGGTCAAAGTAGCGTTGGCCAACTGCCTAGGATGAAATCTGGAAAACCCAGAAATCGTCAAGAACAACTTCTGACAAGCGTTTGACCGGCCTTGATCTCTCACATGTGATGTTGTTAGGATGACCTGATGTGTTGTAAATGTTCCTTGACATATGGACTACAAGTGTGAACCATTAGATTACACAAAACAGACCCAGAATGAAAGTTATAAGGATTCAAAGTAGGTACCTTAACTGTTCTTCATTTTCTGGGTAACCCAGAAAATGATGAACATGTCTGACAAGGACTTTGATGGCCTATAACTTGCTGTTAGGATGCAGGATGGCCATGAAAGTTGTTTGTAGTTGTATTACTACATAAGTACTACAATCATAACACATTAGACTGCCCAGAAACATGAAGATCCAAGATCTATGATTGGTCAAACATAGCGACAGTTTTGTCTGACAAGATCTATGAATGCTCAAGAACACTCAAAAACACCTATAGCGACAGTTTTGTCACTGTAGGTGCCTTTAGCGACAGTTTCTATATAAATTAATTAATTTATTAAAATAAATAGAAAAAAATAGTTTTTAATTATTAAAAATACAAAATAAAATCTTAAAAATTATTTTAAAGCCTAAAAATGGATTTTTAATAATTTTGAGTATATTTCATAAATATTTAATATTTTTGGAATAGTAATGGTATTTAATTATAATATTAAATAAATTACTTAAAAATAATTTTAATACTTGAAAAATCATGAAAAATTATATTATGGTGTTAGAAAATATTTTAAGTTATTTTTAATAACTTTTAATATTTTGTGAGAAATTTCATTAATAAATTAATATTAATGGTAATTGATTTATTTAATAATTATATTAAATAAATTGTGGAAAATTAGTTTTAATGATTTAAGGGTTATAAAAATATTTTAAGTTATAAAATATAACTTTTGATATTTTGTCATGAAATATTAATATTTTAATATTAATGTTAATTACTGGATAATAGATTTAAATGTTTAAAAATTATTTAAATGAGAAATTAAGGTATTAAAAATACTTTGAAATATTATAAATATATTATAATATTATGTTATGATTTTCATTAATATTTAATATTAAATAAATATTAATGATAAGAGAATAAGGTGGTATTTATATTATATAAATACGATATTAATGATTAAAAAATCACTAAAAATGGTAATAATTATTTAAAAATTATTACGAGCCTATGAAAAATATTTTGACTGATAATAAAAAAAAATCTAAGTTAATTGTTAAGTGTTTAGACCGAGTCTTAGTAATTTTAGGCTCGAGAATTATCCGACTAGACCGTCGGGATGTTAGAATTGTGTCGGGTTCAACTCAGACTGAAATAATTTGACTTGATACCGAGTCTTAAGTAGTTTGTGGACTGATAGGGTTTTGTGTTATGTGTTTAGAATTATTTTATAAATATATTTATAACAGTATTATACTGTGATGATGTGACGCCCCCAAAATAGGTATACATCACCCATTCTTAGTTACCAAATACATGGTACAGAAATAAATACAACTTCATTATAATAATTATCGTACAAAATACGACAACACAAATATTGTGAGTTTAAATACAAATATTATCTTCTAGACAATATCCACACTCAAATAAGTCATCATTACAATTATTGAAATACTATTTTATAAAATAGTGAGGACTGCTAACACAACTGACTAGAAACATCACTCCACACCTCGACTAGTTCCCGCTATATTTTCGCCTCCTGAGAAAAATGGAACAAAAAGGAAAAGGGTGAGCTCAACTAGCCCAGTAAAGAATATTATGATTAAGATAATATACAACAAATTATCGTTAGTCTTCAACAGGGAAAAATCTGTTAAAATATAATAGACAACAAGTTTTAGATCAACAACTGCAGCGGAAACAGCAAACCATTAGAAGAGTCAAGTAGAAAAAGAATTCTACTTTCTTCTAAGATTTAAAAGTCCATCATCAATATTTTATCCCTGTAACATCAATCAATATACATCTTGAATCAAATATTCATCTTTGCACTACAGGCCAAAGATATTCATTTGTAACACCAGTCGGTCATGTTCATCTCAATACCTGTTCATCTTTGCACTACGGGCCAAAGATATTCATCAGTTAATCATTCATCTTTGCACTACAGGCCAAAGATATTCAGTAATATCATCATTTAGGACTGAGGATGATGAAAAATTATCTTAAAGAAAACGAATCCAATGAGATAGAAGGACAAATATTAGGGATTCGTATTATAGTTTATCCAAGTACAATAATACTTCATAATAACCAATTGTGAAGGAGAATTCAAAAAAAAAGATCAAAACATGGATACAATCAAAGATAGTAACCATGATAGACATCATGGATAAAAAGAAAATTTTTTATTTTTCGATGAATAGTGCCGTATTCGTGAATAGTACCGTATACGTGAATAGTGTCGTATACGTGAATAGTAATTCCGACACAAAAAGTTTTAAATTTGATAAAAAGTTTATATCAATATTTCAGCATAATAATATTGATGAAAATAATATCATTTAAGAAGAAAATAATATCCCTTACCTCAAAATAACCGTACTTCTGACTAAATATCGGATATGAGGCTGAATGAAACTTGTGCTGAATTGTAACTTTCAAAGTATCTAAATACTCACAAAATACACTCAATAATCAAGAGAGAGAAAGAGAGAAAACTTATGAATTTTGGTGTGATTTTCAATTCTAACTTAGCCCTCTATTTATAGGAAAATGTTAGCACGCCGAAGCAGACTTAACCTGCAACCTGATGGCTTTACCGGCTACTATTCCCACCCACCACATTTGAATAAAAATCTCAGCACATTTCTTCACCAATCAAGAGTGGAGCCCACCAATTCTAGAATTTTCTACCAAAATGATAAATTCTAAAATTTCAACAATTTCTAAACCAGTCATCTCTTAAAATTCATAACAAATCATACGTTCATTTTTTAACGGTACAAAATTTGTAGATATATACTCAACTTATATATGTATAATATATTCAAAAATCATAACGATCCAACGGTCGGATTAACCCCCGCAATATATCTCAAAAAACCCTGATTGATTTTTAATACCTCCATTCCGACAAAAATACTGATAAAACACCTCAACATTAACTCCTTCATTTTTTAACAACAAAATATATCCGACATTTATATTCACATAAAATAAATATTTTCTTATCATACGAATCAATAATTAATTATTCAAAATTAATATTACAGAATCACATTTATGACAACCAGACCGTTCCCAGGAAAGAGGGGGCTTTCCAATAAAGATTTCTCCTTACTGGCGCGCAATTAGGTGACCAAACCTCTCCTTAGACAGAACTTTCTAGACATTACCAATAATGTTATCTAATAATATTATTCAAATAATATGAATTATTGATCTGATAATGGGAAATACTGTGCAGTGACAATTATTGAAACAGCAATAATATAAAATATCAATGCAGCAATTATTGAATCAATAAAATAAAATATTAAACTGTAACTAATGTAACAATTATTGAGTAGTGCCTTCCTTCGTAAGAATCAATAATTCAAAAATAATGTGCAATCCGTGTGCTACTGTGCAACCCACGTATTACTGTATTTTAACCACCGGGTATTTCAACAGTATTAACGGTAACAATTACGCTGTTATTTATAAAAACTCAATTTTTGTCGTTATCTTCATCCAACCGTTTTCCGTTATGGGGCCCACAAATAGCTGCACCGTCGTACGAATATTCTCCGACAGAAAGAATATTCCACGACCAAATGAATATTCCCCGACAAAATGAATATTTAATAACCACTTGTTTTTGTTGCAAAATTTGCACATTTCACCCTTAACCAAAATTAACACCTTATTATTCACAAAAATAATTAGAGAAAATTTGATTTTATTCATTAATAAGTTGGGGTCTTACAGATGATATTATTCTAATGTGGGGATTTATATTACTAATATTAGGTCTTCGGATAAAGCGATATAAATTGTGTAGCAGTAGTCGGTGAAACAGGTAAGTTCCTAACCTTGAACTTCTAATTATTGTGCAAGATTTCTTAAACTCGACCTTGAGTTATTTTAATCGAATATGCTTGTGGTTAATCATTGCTGATTACCAATTATTGATTCGCACCCTGTGCATATTGAATATATTCATCAGGTATGAAAGGCTGATCACCTTCATTACCATCCGATCCAAATATTGTGTTCATGTTTATTATTGACATTTATTCATGTCGTCCTGATCGTTCAGTTATGAAATTTGATTCCTGCTAGTTCATAATTATATTGTTGAACGTAGCCAGCCTTTTATTCATATTCTTCCAATCATGATATATCCTCAAATAAATTTAAACTTGCTAGGCAAACTTGTTGCTCACCCTTGCTATATCATGATAAACATTGCAGATTAAGACGAATACGTCGAATATAGAAAAAGTCAAAGACCGTTCCAGCATTTGTTCATTGTACAGATAAAAATTGTAATAGTATTGTATATTAATGACAATGTAAGTTAAATAGGTTATGAAATGTGTATAAGTTAAGGTTACTCGATCTTGGGGATTAATGTGTAAAGTTTAATGTATAAATAATTTATGTTTATATCTTCTGCAATAGTTATAGAAATAGAATTTGATTGTACCAGATCCGCGGTGATTCGGGACCCGGATTTGGGGCTTTTACAGCAACGGTTCAAAGCTGTTGTGACATTTGATAGTACATATCGGACAAATAAAGTATAGCATGTCGTTCGTTCCATTTTTTGGGGTCAACCACCATTATCAGTCTATATTTTTTGGATTTGCATTGTTAAGAGACGAGACAGAGGAGACTTTCATTTGGGTATTAGAGACATAGCATGAAGCCATGGACTACAAGGCACCTACAACCATAATCACTTACCAAGACAAAGTCATGAGTAATGATATTGCTACGGTACTTCCTTCTAGTTATCATTTATTGTGTTCTTGGCATATTATCAATAAATTTCATGAAAAATTGCATCATGTTTATTCTGAGCACCCATCATTCAAAAATGATTTTAATAATTGTGTGTATAATTCATTGTCCATCGGGAAATTTGAAGAGCGTTGGCATGTTCTGATAAGTTCCTATGAATTGTATACCAATGAATGGCTTGGAAGTTTGTATGATGTACGACAGAAATGGATTCCAGCATATACAAATAGATATTTTTCCGCAGGAATGACTACCACCGGAAGAAGCGAGAGCATGAATAGTTTTTTTGATGAGTACGTTAATGCATCAACATGTATGAAAGAATTTATACTAAAAAGTCAAAAGGCTATAGAAAAACATGCAATTTATCAAAGAGAGGAAGGTTGACTACATAACAAAGCATCGTAAAAGGAATATGGTACTCGGTTCATCTTTAGAAGTTCATGCTGCACGGGTGTACATAAAAGAGATGTTTAGACGTTTCCAATGTCAATTCGTCGATTCCATGAAATTTAATGTTCATAAACTTAGTGAGTTGTTTGTCACTGATACTAAGGTTTATGCAGTGTATAATGCAGATGCAACTAAAAGTGGTGGTAGATATAAAGAAATTGTCAACAATCATCAGCTGCGGTCGGTAACATGTAATTGCCAACTGTTTTCTCATTCTGGTGAATTATGCAGACACATCTTGAGATATTTCACCTTTAAGAGTACTTCACAAATATCGAGCAACATGATTCTTCATCGGTGAACAAGAGACGCGAACACAAGCAATGGTGAAGACTTACTATTTAACACCACAGCTGCTGACTTCGAAGAAGATCAAGCAATGCGCTATAATCATTTGATGAGTGATTACCAGGAGTTAGCGAGCAAAGCGGCTTGCTCAGTTCGAGGTTACAAAAATGTTCTTAAACTGAATGCACGAGGAAAAACGTTGGTTGACCACTATGATCCGGATGAGAATATTACTGAACTGGCAAATGACGACATTGATTGCATGGTTGGAGATCCAAATCATGATATGGGATACGATAATGACGATGAAGATGCAGATGCAGAGGTGGAAGCAGAAGAAGAGTTTTTGCCGCCTATTATTTCTCAGACAAAGGGCCGTAAAAAATAATCTAGATTAAAGAGTGCACTCAAGAAAATCATTCCTTCAAAGCCTCATCGAAAATGTGCAATTTACGGCTTTGAAACCGACCACGATAAGGAAAATCACTATCGAGTGCTAGGGATTCCTGAGCCAAAAAAAATAGGTGTAGGTTATATTATTTATGTTATATTTTTTTTTACAAATGAAAAGGAACATGTCATCTGTACTATTCATGTTAATGTTATGCAGTAGTAGTATTGGTATAATCTGTACTTCTAATATTAATAGTCACATTATTATTAATATTAATGTTTGGCCCCTGTAGACACTCGAAATTTTTTACACACCTGTTACTAACATTGCAGGAGAGCAGATTCGTCTTTCAGACATAACCCTGGAAGACAGCCCACATCCAGTCCGGATACTACCTGAAGCTCAGTCTCAACTCCGGAACACACACCGGGCGTATTAATTTCAACCTCGACGATAACCCCGAGGCCTGCAGTTCTAATACCGAAAATTCTACCGGAGAAGACCGATTTATCCCGGAGATAACCCCGAGATATTCAGTCTCAGTCCCAATACTGGGAGTAGCAGATTCCAACCTTGGAGATAACCCCAAGGAAGGCAGTTGTACTTCCGGAGATAACCCCAGAAATGCTTGTTTCAAATGCATGCAATTAGCTTCAAAACACTCGGTGCTTACACCGAGGCACTCAGTATAATACCCGTAGATGACCCCGGGAAGACAGGCACACCTCAGAGATAACACTGAGAACCTTCAAACACTTGCAGCAGTCCAATCTCAGAGATGACCCTGAGCAACGTCTGCTTTATCAGCCCAAACTGGAGATAACCTCGGTGAGGGGCAAAGTCGTCATCTTGCCACCTTGACGCCACATCACGTTGTCTCAATATTTTAGACATACATTTCTACACAACAATGTCTCATAAGAACCAAGGAAGTCCAATCCCGAGTGACTATTACGCATGGTAACGGATAGAATTTGAAGCATGAAGACCGGAGGGCATGGTCCCATCTTCCTAACTTCGTACAACCTCTAATCTCATGTCATTACGTAACTCTCGACAACGACGGTCCGAAATATGTCTTACATACCTCAGTCGGATGCCCAGATTGTAATTCTAAAAATTTGAGCGGACATCACGTTGCACGAGTGCACGTACTTCGAGACGATGGGACCCGCCAAGCCCGGGGCACCCCTGGCAGCCGCAGGTACACTTGCGGCCTAGCCGCAGGTACACCTGCGGCTCCCCCTCTATAAATAGAGGACTTGGGGTGCCCATTTTGTAAGACAAAAAGGCGAGGAAGCCATGTCCAATTTGCTTTGTACACACCCCAAACTGAGTGCTTTCTCATTTTAAACACTTGTAAGCTCATATATAGCTACTTTTTACCGGCGGGAGCTGAGTGTTTTGGGCGTGTTTTGAATACCTATACTAAAAAATGGTGGTACAGTCTGCACAGACTATACCACCATATTTTGTTATACGTACCCAAATCACACCCTAAACACTGTATTATGAAAAAATTTCAACTCTATAATTTTTAATTTATTTTTTTTTAGTTATTTTAAAAAAAAGCAAAAAAAAAAGTCCGGATTTTGGTTCGATCCGGGAGTCCGGACCTGATCCGGACTCTATATATATATATATATATATATATATATATATATATATATATATATATATATATATATATATACATTTCGTCCCACCTAGAGTTTACTTCGTAGCGGTTGACCGTTTTTACAGCTTTCTATACATTTCGTCCCGTTTTTACAGCTTTCTGTACATTTCGTCCTGCCTTGAGTTTCCTCTTACAGTTTCTTTTACATTTTCGATCCCCATGGAGGTGCTTCATGGTGGTTGATCATGTCAATATATATATATATATATATATATATATATATATACATACACATTTCGTCCCGCCTGGAGTTTACTTCGTGGCGGTTGACCGTTTTTACAGCTTTCTGTACATTTCGTCCTGCCTTGAGTTTCCTTTGTGGCAGTTGATCGCTTTTACAGCTTCCTTTATATTTTTGATCCTCCATGGAAGTGCTTCGTGGTGGTTGATTATATATATATATATATATATATATATATATATATATATATATATATATATATATATATATATATATATATATATAAACTGTATATATACCTACTTACTATGTTTATATCAATTGCGGCATCATGTGAGCCTAGGAATTATGTGATCACAAATTCAGTCTACTGAATCTAGATTCGGTTCCCGTGATAGACATTTTCAGCTATAAGCAGCTTGTAAATTTATTCACGGTGTTCGGATGTCCTCCGATGGTTTTCATACCCATGAGAAATTCGGTACTGCTTTGTATATTATTTTCTCGAAGATGCTTCGCATCTCGAAAATAAAAGCAATCAAGCCGAACATTTAATAATAAAATGGAAGTGTAAAAGGTCTCAATTACTATTGAGCATAAGGGTTTGAAAAACCTTTTATACAAAATATTACTGCTATATCTTGTTTAAAACTGAATTTTTACATAAATTCAAACCCTGTGTATATAGGTGCGAACGAGGCCTCGCACTACTTCCAAATAACAGCACATTGACCCACACACACACACACACATTCATATAACAGTTTCTTGAAAAGTGGCGGTCACCGTGGCAACACGGATGTCGGGGGGTTCCTAACACCTTCCCTCCGCATAAGCAAGTCCCCGGACCCTAATGAATCTCGATTTCACCAACCCGTTTAGCAGTGTCACATCACTGGGTCAATGTGCAAACCTTTTCTCGGTTGTGTTGATACAACCATATAAAAAACCAACTGGCGACTCTTAACAGTCCATCGTCGACATTATACATGTCAGACCTTTTTCACTTGTTTTTCAAACAAATCTCATTTAATATGAGAACACCAAAAAACAGGGAACGAAAAGGGACAAATAAAAATCCCGACGTCGACAGGTGGCGACTCTGCTGGGGACTCCAGTAAGAGGACTTAAACCGCTATTACAAGCTTTTCAAAACTGTTATATGCTTGTGTATGGATGTTGCATTTACATTTATGATGAATGTGTACGAATGCATTTACATTTATTGCACTGCAATATATCTATCTGTGATATTAGTGCTTCGCACATGTCATCATTTTCATAAACGGTGAGACACGTTGTATGTGAATGTATGTTGTGTGGTTCCTCCACCAAGAGGCTATCCTGTCGGTGTTTGATTACTGGACTCGTAGAAAGACTAAGTCCAACGAGGCTCAGGAAAGGCACCACCCAAATTCGCTCCAGTTGAAAGACCAGATTAACTTCCTGTTGAGTAAATTACGATAATTTGGGAACCTTCATGCCAAAAAGCCGCGAGAGAAACCTAAGATAGGTTAGCCTCTGATAAACCAAACGCGGAGGAAAGTCTCTTCATGCTTTCTCATTTCAAATTACTTATAAAGTCAATTACTTGTAATTTACATTCCATATTCATCTCCATTTAATGAGAAATATGAAGAAATATGTGCATATACATATTTAAATTAACATGATATCCTGTATTACAAACAGCTAACATCCGTTTTGCAGGATCATAATCCTAAAACAGACACATCACATAGCGTGTAAACATTTACACAATCCCTAAAACTAAACTATGCAAATTTTGTCGCAGGGAAGCATTCGGACCTATTACCCGGTCAAAATCCAAAAAGGCCGCAGGCCTACAGCCAATCATGTCTTCATCTGACCAATCTAATCCAGTTTCTCGCGAAAAATTTGACGAATTAAGTAAACAAAATACAGATTTGGCTGTTATGCTTAAAGAACTACATCAATCTACTCAGGGTCCAAAGATACCCATACATGATGAATCCTCTGTACAAGGAGGAACTCAAGGTTCTGATAAAGCCATTAAAGTACCTGAACTACAGTTGGATATGACCAACAAAAGTCATGATGCCACCCATCTCATAGGAGATCCAGACACCAGTGACATCAGAAAGAAAGTCCTTCAAATGGAAGAAACCCTTCGTTCTATCAAAGGAATTGGAGCACACGGGAGTGTCTCCTATGCTGATCTTTGTATATTCCCTGGTGTTCATTATCCAGAGAAGTTCAAAACTCTTGACTTTGAAAAGTATGAGGGGTTAGGAGATCCTTACACCCTTTTGAAGGTGTTCATTGGAGAACTTAGATCTTATGCAGAGGACAAGAAGCTCAGAATGCAGCTGTTCCAAAAGAGTCTAACTGGAGAAGCCCGTTCATGGTATACCAGATTAAACAACTCAAAGATCCATAGCTGGGAGGAGCTAGCTCACACCTTCCTTACACAATACAGCTTCCAGTCTCAGATGGCTCCTGACAGGTACCAGATTTCCAAGGTCAAGAAACAGTCCAATGAGTATATCAGAGAGTATGCTCAAAGGTGGAGGCGCCTTGCTGCTCAAGTGATTCCTTCTATGACAGAGTCAGAAATGGTCATGACCTTCATCGACATGCAAGAAGCTCCTTTCTATGAAAGAGTCTTAGCTGGCATTGGTAAACCATTTGCTGAAATGATCAAACATAGAGAAATGGCTGAGATGGGATTGAAGTCAAGAAAGATTCAAGACCTAGCCTCTCTCAAAGCTGTTGCTGAGCACATCCAATCCAAAAATTATGGAAACAACCCCCGGAGGGTCCATAAAAAGAAAGATGAGGATGTTTCCTTGATACTACAAGGTCAGAAAGGCAATCATAATATGCCTATTCAACGGAGAAATTACACTCCTTTTTAAGCACAGTCTTCAAACCCTCCAATACCTAAAGGTGGAGAAGTCAAATGCCCTCGAGTGTTCACACCCCTAGGGGATTCACTCGAGAACATTTTAAATCTTCTGACCACTCAGAAGAAAATCACGTATCTTCTCCCACTAGCTAACCCTAATGGGAGGGGTTTCAATGCTGCTCGAAAATGTGCTTATCATGTCAGGGCACCTGGACATGATACTCAAGATTGTTGGGCCTTAAAACACAAGATCCAAGATTTAATAGACAATGGTGAGATAGTGGTCACCAAACCAGATCAACCTCACGTACAAGACAACCCTCTTCCTCCACACAAAGAGGAAGAGGTCAACATGATTAACTAGAGCAATGGATAAAGTACTAATCTTAATTGTGAATCATCCCAGATCATCAAAGACAGTGTTGACAAATGGGATTATGCAAAGTTCCAATTTATGATGGAACGGAAGATTAAAGCTTTGTGTAAGCAAATTGAGCAATTGGCCGAACTGGTGACCTATCAGCATCAAGTCACACGCCAATTAATTAGTCAGGAGCATGCTAGTCTCTTTCCTTCGATTGTGAATGCTCCCTCATCACCTTCAAAATATGAAACATCAGAGGACAAAGTGACGAAGAGAGCAACTGCCAAAGCCCGTCGGGATTTTACCAATAAAAGGGAATTTACATACCTGGGCCAACCTATGGAGGAGATACTTCAGATGCTAATCAATGAAGGAAGAATCACTTCCCTCCTACCTCCAATCAATCCCCGTTCAGGACGATTTAATCATGATGGAGTATGTCAGTATCACTCCCATTCTCGCGGTCACAGCACGAAAGAATGATGGGCACTCCGCCACCTTATTCAGAACTTAATAGATAGCGGTGTCTTGCAACTGGCAGACAATGATACTGTGCTATTTGAGAGTGAAAATACCTATCCCACTAAATGGAAGGGATTGGTAGCAGTTATATTAACTGAGGCTGATGGGACTGTTAAACCACTCACAATTCAACTCAAAGGAATTAACAATCCTTTGAAAGTGGCTGCTCCAGAGCCAATCAACCTATCATTCTGACCACAATATCCTGTTGTCAGCTTACAAAAAGTCCCTTGGAATTATGGAGAAGCTGAAGGATCCACATCTCATACAACTGCTGCAGTGTCGAAGGAAAATCCACTGTATCTTCCCCAACGGGTTATGAAGCCTACCATCAAATCAAAGGAGAAAATTCCCATGGATAAGATTGAAAAATTCCTCCGTGTTATGGGTCATAATGAAGCCAAGGTGATTTTAAGCTTAAGAGAAGCTCCACATCAAATTTCAATATTAGACTTGGTTTTAACTTCCGAAGATCACATGAAGATTCTACTAAAGGTTTTGGAAGAAGCCTACTTGCCGAAATCAGTGAATGTGGAAAATTTTCAACATCTGGTGGATCACATTTTCAATAACAATGTGATCACTTTCACTGATGATGACATACCGCCTGAAGGGACCAGTCATTGCAAGCCATTACACATTGCAGTTTTGTCCTCCGAATACATGTTAGCTGGAGTCTTGGTAGATGGAGGTTCATCTCTGAATAACTGTCCTTTTGCTACATTACTGAAGATGAATGTCAATCTCAAGCGGATCCGAAGTAGCCATACGATCATCAAAACTTTTGATGGATCTCGACGGAATTCAGTCAGAGAGATTGAGCTGCCAATTGAGATTGGTCCCCATACGTTCTGTTAATCTTTTCACGTGCTTAAAATAGATACAGGATACAACCTGCTTCTAGGGAGACCGTGGATTCATATGGTTGGGGCAGTCCCCTCCACTCTTCATCAGCAACTTAAATATATTATCAACAATAGCCTAGTCACAGTCAGCTGAACTGGAATGTCCTCAACATGGTGACCTTCCACTCATCAATGTCAATTCAAACGTTGAGCCAGTCAGTTTTCATGCTTTGGAAGTAAGCAACACTCAATACCATTCTATTGGGACACCATTTCCCATTCCCAGGATTTCTGTCGAAGTGATGGCAGTTATTCAAGAAATGATGTCATTGGGACACCAGCCTGGACAAGGACTGGGTAAAAATCATCAGGGTATTAAGCACCCGATTCAAGTGTCCACTCAAGCTGGTACAGCTGGACTAGGCTATTCTGCCAGTTCTAGTCACAGGAATCCACATAAGCATAAACATATTCCTTCCACTTCAGCCATACGGCTATTATTTCCACCTGTAAATCCAGAGTCCGCACAATCTCCGGTAAAGGTGGCAGCCAACGTAATGGCTATGTTATTTCCTAAACCGATACCGGTAAAGGAAAAGAAAGTCTTTGTTCCAGATCCCAAGGTGGAAGAAGAGGAATGGAGAATTAAACAAGACATTGTCCGAATGATGTCAGGTGTACGCATCATTGTCCATGATGAACATACTAACAGATACACCCCATTGCCCAGACATAATGGTCATCATTCGGGAGAAAGAGGACGATGACAGCCCCTCCATCACTGCAGTCCCTCAAGACTTTGCCCCTGCCAATTGGAGCAGCACTCCTTGCATTGGTCGACAAGGGTAAAATGGGTAGGACTTCTTTCTTCCCTGTAGATATCATAATTGGTTACTTTTTTATACAATATTAGCAGTTGTTTTGTTCGTACATGCTAACACTTTGTATGATTAAACAGTTTCATATATATTAAGTGAAAGCATATTTTGTTTCAGGACTCTGAACTTAGATGTGCATGTACTTGCTGATAAGATGCCTCTTCTCCACAAGGATTGTAACTTTGATGAAAAGTTGAACTTTGACTTGATGGAAATACAAGAGGAAATTGAGGTGCCTCCAGAGATCAAAGAATGGGTCGAAGACAAACCTAAACCCAACCTTGATCAAACCACCTCTTTCAATCTCGGAACCTTAGAAAACCCTAAGTTAATCTAGATTGGTTCAGACCTTACCCCAAACCAGAGGAATAGCATGGTTACGCTACTAACCCAATTCCAAGATGTGTTTGCATGGTCTCATAAAGACATGGTGGGTTTGTCCACTGACATTATCCTTCATCGCCTTCCCATCAAAGAGGGATTCAAGCCAGTCAAGTAGAAACTCAGGCGATTGAAACCTGAGTGGAGTTTAAAGGTGAAAGAAGAAATTGTAAAACAATTTCAAGCTGGTATTATCATGGTGTCCACCTATCCTGAATGGATATCCAACATCGTTCTCGTACCTAAGCCTGGAGGAAAGGTGCGAGTTTGCGTGGATTATCGGGATCTGAATAAAGCTTGCCTTAAAGATAACTTTCCCGTGCCATTTATCCACATTCTCATTGACAATACTGCTCAATACGGCATGTACTCCTTCGCTGATTGTTTTGCGGGGTACCATCAGATCATGGTTGCTGAGGAGGATCATGAGAAAACTGCTTTCATCACGCCTTGGGGAACCTTTTGCTACAGACGGTTATCTTTCGGGCTCATCAATGTCGAAGCTACCTATCAGAGAGTTATGATGGCTCTTTTCCACGACTTAATGCACAAAGAGATAGAGATCTACATGAATGACATCATCGTCAAGTTTCGAAGGGAATAAGACCACTTAGACCATCTCATAAAGCTCTTTAACAGGTTGTGTAAGTACAACTTAAAGTTGAATCCAGCCAAGTGCGCCTTTAGTGTTAAATCAGGTAAGTTGCTAGGATTTCTAGTCAGCCATACAGGGATTAAGCTGGATCCCACCAAAATCCAGGCCATTACGGAAATGCCCATTCCTCAGACAAAGAAGGAAATACAGGGATTTTTAGGAAGAGTCAACTTCATTAGTACGTTCATTTCTCAACTCACAGCAACCTGTGAGCCCATATTCAAGCTGTCAAGGAAGAACTCCTCTATGAAATAGAACGATGAGTGCCAGAAGGCTTTCCTTATCATCAAAAATCAGCTAGTCAAATCTCCTATCTTGGTACCATCCAGGGATGATGTTCCCCTGTTCATGTACCTGTCCATAAGTGACAATGCCATGGGCTGTATGCTGGGTCAGAAAGATGATAGAGGCCAAGAACTAGCTATCTATTACCTCAGCAAAAGATTCAGCAGCAGTGAACACAAGTACACTCTGATTGAGAAGACTTGTTGTGCTTTAGCATGGGCTGCCATGAGGTTACAACATTACCTCCATGGGCACACAAACCATCTTATATCTCGCGTGGATCCTCTCAAGTATGTGTTCAGCAAGCCCATATTGAATTGTAGGCTATCCAAATGGCAATTGATTCTGTAACAATTTGACATTATTTACGTGATACAAAAGTCCATTAAAGGTTAAGGAATCGCAGATCAACTGGCCGCCGCGCCTTTAGGGGATTTCAATTGGAAACATACTTTCCCGATGAAGGGGTAATGATAATTCAGCAACACCATCAGTACGATACACGTTAAACATGGAACATGTATTTTGATGGAGCTGTTAATATGGAAGGTTCTGGAGCTGGAGCAGTTCTAGTATCCGGTATGGGAGAGCAGTATCCCGTCGCCGCCAAATTACAATTTGTCAGCACCAACAACACAGCTGAGTATGAAGGCTGTATCATGGGGCTAAAACTTGCCCATTCAATGGGCATCAGGCAGTTAACTGTCTTTAGGGATTCAGAGTTGGTAGTCAAACAATTCATGGGAATCTATCAAACCAAAGAGCTACATTTGTTGCCTTACCATCGGCAAGTTTCACAGATGGCTTTGGAGTTCGAAGAGATCTCCTTTCTACACATTCCTCATAATAGGAATGACTTCGCGGACGCGTTAGCAACTTTGGCCTCCTTGATTCACATACCTGACAAGGAACACATGCCAAGCATCACATTGGCCCTTCAAAAGGCACTAGCCTATGGGAACTATGTTGGAGAAGTATCGGTTGAGCTACCTCCCATCCAACAACCCTGGTATCAACATATCAAGGAGTATTTGTGAGATGGATCTACACCCATTGAGGTGAGCCTGACTGAACAAAGGCGGATTCATCGACTTGCTATGAAATTCTACCTAAGCGGAGATGCACTCTACAAGAGAGATGCAGGACTAGGTCTCCTCAGATGCCTGGACAAGGATCAAGCTCAAAGACTCATGGATGAGATCCATGGTGGAGTATGTGGCCCACACATGAGCAGCCCTTTACTTATAAAGAAGATCCTCAGAACAGGACATTATTGGCTCTCTCTCAATGTTGACTGCAATGACCACGTCAAGAGATATTATCACTGCCAAATTCATGGGAATGCTATCCACGCCCCTCCATGGGAGCTCCACAATATGAGTTCACCTTGGCCCTTCTCAATGTGGGGAATGGACGTGATCGGGCCCATTGAGCCTAAAGCCAGTAATGGACATCGCTTTATCTTCACCATGATCGACTATTTTACCAAGTGGGTAGAAGCAGTCTCCTTCCCCAGGGTTACCAAAGAAGTCATCATTGCTTTCAGCAGCAATGTTATTTGTCGATATGGACAACCAGAGGTGATTGTATCAGACAACGCTAAGAACCTCAACAACAAAATGATGGAGTTATGCAATAAATTCCACATCAAACACCTTAACTCCGTCATCTACCGTCCAAAGATGAATGGTGCTATTGAAGCGGCTAACAAAAATATCAAGAAAATCATGCAAAAGATGTCCGCCAACCACAAAGGATGGCCAGACCTATTCCCTCTTACTCTGTTAGCCTACAGAACGTCAATGCGTACTTCAACTGGGGCAACTCAATACGCATTAACCTATGGTATGGAAGCAGTGCTCCCCATAGAAGTAGAAATGGAATCCCTCAGAGTGTTGATGGACGCTCAGCTGGATGAAGATCAATGGGTACAAGACAGGTATTACCAATTATCTCTAATAGATGAAAAGCGAACCGTGGCTATCTTCCATGGTCAGTTATATCAACAAAGGATCACCAGATCCTATAACAGAAAAGTCCGGCTACGGCAATTTAAATAACACGACTTAGTTTTGAAGAAGATCATCGACAACCAAGATTAGTCTAAGGGAAAATTTGCTCCTAACTGGGAAGGCCCATTTATTGTCAAGGAGGTATTGACAGGAGGTGCTCTCAGATTGCAAGAAATGGACGGCGATGAATTTCCATAGCTTATCAACTCGGACACCGTGAAACGGTACTATGTCTAAAGTTACCATCAAGCAAACATCCTGGCGTTGGATCATCAGATCACCAGTCATTCCGGTTCTGTAACCCTTCATTACATACAACTTTTCTTAGCAACTGCGCCCCTCAGGGAAAAACACTTTTCAAGCCAGCAGCCTGGTTTTCGGATCATCAGATCCCTTCCTCACCGCTTGGTTTTTAACCCTTACTCAACTCCGGTTATCCCACCAGGGATTGAACCTTTCGTACCTGCAGTTTATCCTGAACTTAGGATTACAATTTCTTCCCCATAGTTTATCTTGCACATGGGATTAAACTTTCTTTCCCACAGTTTGACCTGTACATGGGATTAATCTTTCTTCCCCGCAGTTTACCCTGCACATGGGATCCTCACTTTTTTGGTCACCACTCGTCCTGAGGGGCGAACTACGTCGACCTGATCTCCCTGATACACGGGAGTACGTAGGCAACCATATTTTATATGGCCCGGTCCTAATAAAACAAAAACAACAAAAACACTTCTACACCCTTTTCCTTACAAAAATAAAAACAACAAAAAATATTTCTACACCCTTTCTGCCATATACAGCGTTGAACCTCTTACACCAGGTTCGAACTACGCAGACCTGATCTCCTCTTCAATAGGAGTACATAGGAAGCCATTCATGGTTCAGTCTAACCCCCTACCAAAACACAAATACTTGTCAACGGTACTGGGATCAAACTTCAATCCATCACATTTCATTTGGCTTCAAACCAAAGGGATGGAATTACCTGAACTCCTCCTAAATAGGAGATTCGGCGACCATCTAAGTTGCGGTTGTACCTCAAAGAACAACACCAATCCATAAGTGATGAAATTAACTAGGCTCCTCCTAAATAGGAGTACTGGCGACCATCTATGGTGCGACCAATCTCAGAAAGGAAAGCCACACTCCTCTCCACATTTCCATACAGAAACCAGTCCCAAGACACCAAAGATGGTAGGGATACACATAGATCCATGATCCATTCTGAACTATCCAGAGACAACTCAATGTCCATCCAACAAGGAGGAGGTCTGAATACATCAAGATCACAAGCACTGGAGAAGCAAGCAAATATCAAGCAAGTATTCAGGCGTATCTAAAAGGGAAGTGATCAAAAATATATTTTCCTGCTATATATAATACTGTTTGATATACACAATGTAAATTGTACATGACAAAATGGCTAAACTAGTCTGTGCAGGAAAATATAAGGCTATCTACAAGGAGGTAATGTTGCAGTATCCTGTACAAGGATATCCACACGAGCCAGCAAGTCCGAGGCCATCTGCATGGTGACGCAATGCTCATCAATATATGCACTCATCTCGGCAAGCTTGCCAGTGGTAAGGGACCTCACTGTAGTACTATATGTGATGGCTACATCCCGGGCAGATATGGCACTATCCCGCTCAACTATCACTACATCTCTGGCTGATCTGGCCTCATCCCGCTCAACAACAGCGGTATCTCTACGAGCTAATGCATCGTCCCTCTCTAACAGAGTTACGTCTCTCCCATCAAGAGCTGTCAACATCAGGGCTCTAGCCTGATCTCTCTCAAAGGTCATCAGATGAAGACTCTGCTCAAAGTATTGTGCTGAATCACGACAGTGCTAGTACTGGGAGAATCTAAAAGAGTTGTTGGTAACCCAGTAAATGGCTCCTCCTCGGTGTGAGAATCAATGTCCTCCATGGGCTCTCCAACATCTGAAGCAATGCTCGGAACTATGGATACTACCGCAGCCGATGAAATCTCTATCTCCATCCACGCAGAATACTCTAGCGAATAACCTGGATGGCTAACAGAAAAAGTTGATATCTCATGATGATCCCAACAAGCATACACACGGGATCGGTCCTCTGCTGATAGATGGCGAGAAGCTAAGCGCTAACCTAATGCCCCATCAAAAGGATGAAAGTCCTGGAACTGGTCAAACTACGACATCACGGCCAGTGGGTGGTAGGTAGTCATGCCCCTCAAACCAGCCAGAGGGAGATAATCCATGCCCGGAGCATAAGTAACGAAACTGTAGGGTGAACTGAGCCCTGAACACGACAAGATAGCAAACGGATCTACAATATCAGCCAGGAAAACGGACCAAGATGCAGGATCTGTACACTCCGTAGGCTGGAAGGAATATGACATAGCTATCTCATGGGTGAAACAATACCCGTGTCGTCTGAATGTGCCAATCGGTCTCAAGTGTGACATAAACCACACGTACAGCATGACCGAACTGCCTGTGAATACCCCTGCAGGGTAATTACTGCAGAATGTGGCCGACCTCAGTGTCTCTGCCATGATCATCGGAATGATGGTACGACCCTCCCTGAGAGCTCTCACTGCCATAACAACGCCGATGTCTAACTCATCCATGTATCGTAGCATGTACACATACGATAATACACACAGCACCAATGCATCCACTCTGGCCAAATGCCATTGGTCCTCTGGTATGGTGAAATCCCCAGAATACAGAGCATAGCTGTCCTCATAACCAAATCTGTCAATCAAAAAATGCTGGGATATCACATGGCCAGATGTGATCTCATCCTGAACAACTCTCTGCCTCAGCCAAGTGAGAGTCATAAACTGACGGCTCATGTCACTAATGGCCATATGCACGCAAGGTCTGTCAAGTGGCAGCATCGTCAAACGTGCATACTCCTCCAAAGTCGGAGTCAACTCCTGGGTCCCAAACCGAAAAACCTACCTCTCTGTTACCCAGTGCTCTAGCATGCCCTCCACAAATCATGTTAGAACCTGAAACATCAAAAGGGTCATGGTATGCTGCAACAGTTGATCTACGGTCACCCTATCTGGGGGTGACATACTATCATACCAATATCTCAGACGGAATGCCACCAATAATGGCGGGGTGTGATCTGTGCGGCTGACTGTCGAAGAAGACATCTGTGTGGGCCGTATCATAATACCATCTAGGGGTCAATGCTAAATATCTCTGGACATACGTACATATGCATAACATGATACATGTATAACAGATAATAGATGGCAATATGATGCATGGAATAAAAGACAGTACATACATTCCTAAATACATCATCTCTATACAACTAAAAATACAGGGAAATGGGGCACAGACGGCCTACTACTAACAGAGACCTATCAAAAGATATAGCGAGAATGGGGCACAACCACCCAATAGCTAACAAAGGCCTATCAAAAGAGATAACGAGAATACACATCAAAAGAAGACAATGGTGTTAATATTTACATCATCAATTCTGTCCACCTGATGTAACTCCTCCTGAGTCATTGGATCTCTATCAATAGGGATATCAGGCTTATACAAAGGAGGATATGCGCCGGCAAAGCCAAATGGGTCATCTGAGGGGTCAGCTCCTACGCTGGAAGGATCAAACGAATCTGCCTCTACCGGATCTCTGCCCAAATGTCGGATAAAGAAATATGTCCGGTCCAGTCGCTGGGTCAAGCTGTCAATCTGTGCCACGTGAGTCGGATCTCAAACACAGGCTAGCCAATCCGTCATCATCACGGATCCTAGAACCATATCCCCCATAAACTGAGTGGCGCGGGTCTGGGCTCCAATGGTACGAGGGATCCACCAATGCTGGAAAACATCCTGAGTGTAAGGACCCTCTGATAATGCAAAATCATCAACACCCAACAAGGGGATATCAATGACGGGTGACTGCGACACAGGCCAATAACGCCAGACATGAGGCAAGATCGGTATACGGATCTCTCCTGTAGTGATCCTAATAGCACGCTCTCCTAAATAGAGCTCCCATCCTCCATCTGTGGAGAGAGGAACCCTACCGGTGAAAATCACGTACTCGACACCAGTCGGGTACCCATCCTCAAATCTAATGGCTAAATGCTCCCCAGAATATGGAATCCATGTGATGACATCCGCTGTCAACAACTCCAACTGTAGGCAACAATGAGTGAAACCCTCAGCTATGGGGACCTCCGCCAGTATGGAATGATGCCATCTCCGTCTTCGTGAGTAGGTATCCAACCCTAATACTGTGACAACCCGAGAATTTTGAATATTTTTAAAATTTTAATTAATTGATTTAAGGTTCAAAATTAGAACCTAGACATTAAATAAGTGTATGCGTTTGATATTTTTAAGATGAAATTTTGAAGATTTCAAAATTTCGTGAAGGATTTAGGTGAATTATTCAGGATTAAGAAATACGTAAATATGTTCTGTGTATATGTGTACAGTATGTGGTTAAGGGTCAAGGGTTGACCAGATAATCGATATATGTAACAAACCCTAAGTATATATTAAGAACGTCAACGTTCGGTTAGAAAACCCTAGTGTTTAATAAGAAACCCTAGAAACTGGTTCTAGAAACCCTAATTTCAGTTCCGGGAATCCAAAATCCTAATTCGGTGCATGAAACCCTAATTTGGGAATTTAAATGATTATTATATTGCATAAGTGTTATTTATTATAATATTAATTAAGGAAAAGCTTAATTATTAGCAAACCCTAATTTCACATTTTTGAAAACCCTAATTTCTGGGTTAAAAACCCTAATTTTATAATTCGGGAAAAACTAAGTGTTAATTTAATAATTTTAACGTTAATTAGGAAATATTAATCCTAATTTTCAAGTTATGATTTAATAGAAAACCCTAATCTAATTAGGAAATTTAATTTCTAAATTAGAAAATTATTTTTCTATTAGAAACCCTAATTAGTGGTTTATAAACCCTAACGACCAATTACGATCCTAATTGCTAAATTAGCAATTTTAATTAGGAAATGTTAATCCTAATTAGCAATATTTAAGTTATGATTAAGAAATTTTATATAATTAGAAAATTTTAATTATAAGTTAGAAATATTAATTTTCTATTTTTAAAAACCTAAATTGGAAATTTTAGAAAATTAAATGTGTAAACCCTAAGGATTTCAAACCCTAAACCCTAAGAATGCTCCAAACCCTAAATCCACCCAAACCCTAAACCCTAAGGGTTTGCAACAAATGGAAATTCTTGAAATAGAAGGAATTGACTATTTTGCCCTTTAGCAATTCTTTAATAGGTAGCTTACAAATCTTGCTAAGATATTGAGTTGGTGAACAACTCTAATTGTCCCGTGTGATTTATATCTAGCAAATCAGCCAACTTGTGCCACCTAGCCACATTTGGTGCAATGAATCAAGATATATAAAAGATTATTACTCACTTTATTTTTCATTTCTCCAAGTCCCTTATCTCTCTTCATTTTCGAAATTCTAGAGTGAGAGAGAGTGAAATAGTAAGACATGATCAGATCATAGCTACCCATAACAGCAGCAAGGATCAGAAATCAGAGATCAAAGCTCAAAGTGGTAAAGAACCCTAATTTTTGAAATCCATGTGTTTTATGTTAGATGTTATAATTGGTTGTTTTATTTCATGTTAGAGAGTATCATTTGATGATCTGGGTTACTAAAACTTGGATCCATATCATCTAGATGCTCCAAAATCGAGTTTTCAAAATTCTGGAAAGAGGTTGAAAAATGGCCTGACAGTCGAATGGCAGGCCCTCTAAATCTTTATGTGTTAATTGTTTATTGTGTTTTATGTTTTGGATATGTTCTATGACATGAGAACTGTGATCTAAAACAAGAAACAGGACCATATCATGAACATGTTGAGAGATACGAGCAGTCAAACTGCGTTGACCGGCCACGAATTCTGGTTTCTGGGTAACCCAGAAACCCAGAAATTCCTGACAAACCTTTTTCAAGCCTCTGATCTTGTAGTCTTTTCATTGTTTGGCCATGTTGTTGTTTTGGTGTTGTAGTATGACATGAGGACTACATGATCGTGTCCTTAGATCACCTTTAGCTTTAACAGATTCGTAAATAACCTTGGTCAAAGTGTAGTTGACCGACTGTTCTTGACGAAATCTGGAAAACCCAGAAATCGTGAAGAACAGCTCCTGACATCACTTTGACCGGCCTTGATCTCTTAGGTTTGTTGTTTTTAAGACGATCTGATGATATATTATCATACCCTGACATGTGTACTACACCATTGAACTTTAATATTACACAAACAAAATCCATAAAGTTATCATTTAAGGCTTCATAGAAGGACCCTAACACTGCTTGAGTTTATGGGCAACCCAGAAACTCAAGAACAGCGTTGTCAGAGTTTTGTGAGGCTCAGATTTGCTAAGTATGAGGTTGTATGACCATGATGTTTGTTTACGGTTGTATTGCATCAATACTATAAGTGTAACCCAAAACCGTACCCAGAAACATCAATATCCATGAAGTTACACACGGTCAAACCATAACCCTTGTTAACTGCCTTGTCAGTGTTCTTGAGGCCAAGAACACCTAAGACAACAGACAAGTGTCGCTATAGGCTTTAGCGACGGTTTCTAATTATTTTATTTTCTGATTTTCTGAAAATTATTTAAAAATAGATAAAAATAATTTTTAATTATTAAAAATACAAAATAAATTCTGAAAAATTAGTTTAAAGTCTGAAAAATAGTTTTTAATTATTTTGAGTATATTTCATAAATATTTAATATTTTTGGAATATAAATGGTATTTAATTTATTTAATTATAATATTAAATAAATTATTTAAAAATAGTTTTAATTCATGAAAAATTATATTATGGTATTAGAAAATGTTTTAAGTGACTTTTAATATTTTGTGATGAAATTCATTAGTAAATTATTATTAATGGTAATTAGTTTATTTAATGAATATATTAAATAAATTAAGGAAAAATGGATTTAATGCTTTATAAATCATATAAAAATGATTTAAGTATTAGAAAAATATTTTAAGTTATAAAATATAACTTTTGATATTTTGTAATGAAAATATTAATATTTTAATATTAATAGTAATTATCGGGTAATGCATTTAAGTGTTTAAAAATTATATTTAAATGAATTTAAGGTATTAAAAATACTTTGATATATTATAAATATATTATAATATTATGACATGTATTTCATTAATATTTGATAATAAATAAATATTAATGATAAAAGAATTATGTGGTATTTAATTCATTTAAGTACGTTTTTAATGATTGAAAAATCAGGATAACTGGTAATAATTATTTAAAAATTATTACAAGTCTGTGAAAAATATTTCGACTATTAATAAAATTATCTGAGTTAATTGTTAAGTGTTTAGGCAGAGTTTAATTAAACTTAGACTCGATAAAAGTCCGACTAGACCGTCGAGACGTTAGAATATTATCAGAATCAAGATAGACTGTAATAGTTTGACTTGATACCGAGTATTATGTGTGTTATAGACTGATAGGGTTATGTGTTATGTGTTTAGGTTATTCTATATATATATATATACATATATATCTTATAGTATTATATTGTGATGATATTATTCTAATATTGGAGATCTATATTACTAATATTAGGTCTTCGGATAAAGCGTTATAAATTGCAATTACGGTAATCAACGGTTCAGGCAAGTTTATTTTACTTAACTCTACTAAGAGTGTTTCATTCGGATATGCTTATGGTTAATCATTGCTGATTGCCATGTATAATTTGTACTCTGTACATATTGCATATATAATTCAGGTATGAAAGGCTGATCACCTTCATTACCAGTTGGTTTCAGATATATTTGTTCATGTATAATACTTGTTCAGTCATAAACTTGTTCCTGCTAGTTCACAATTATATTATTGAATTATAGCCAGCTTATTATTCAAACTCTTCAATCATGATATATCGTTATATTGTTATATTTAAACTTCCTGGGCAACTTTCATGCTCACCATTGCTATATCATAATAAAACATTGCAGATTAAGGCGAATGCGTCGGATACAAGGAAAAGGTTAAAGACAGTTCCAGCATTAGGATATGTGTGCAGCTAAATTGTATAGTATTGTATTTTAATGTGTTAGTTAAGTTATGAAATGTGTATTAAGTTAAGGTTACTCGACCTTGGGGAATAGTGAGTGTTTGTATTGTATAAACAATTTATGTTTATATCTTCCGCAAATATAGTAATAGTGATAGAATGATCGAACCGGATCTGAGGTGATTTAGGACCTGGATTCGGGGCCCTCACAAATACACTCACTAGACGTAAACATGGGAGCCTCTCATAGGCCCAAAACTGCCAACACAAAGCCAAACATCTGCTGTCAGTTAACACTCTTAACCTGTACATGGTAAATGACAAGAGAAATACTTACCAGCAGAAATGGGTAAAATCCTAACCAAGCCTCGGTCAAGCCCTGCGAGCGCATACGCATGCCCCTGACGAAATAGGCAAAGGTGTAGGAGCCCCAATCATACTCCCCTATACGGTCCACATGTCGTGTGGCGCTGATCAAAGCGAACGACACCGTAGAAGAGTTATCTGCTATGAAGCAGCCCCTAATGATCATCAGGAATAATCGCCAAAGAATGCGATCCCTGACTCTGACATCAGTTGGTATGGGCTCACTCAATAGCCCACTCATAGCATCTACGCTCAAAGAACCTGTAAGGACAGTCCTGCCCTTGAGCGCCTCTGCCAAACTCCTAACAAGGATCTGACGATAGTCGGGGTAATATCAGCCGCGCAAGGCGCTGGCGCCCCTCCAAACTCCATACCTATGATAAACCGCCAATCCATCGGCGTCATCATCACCTCACAGTCCAGTAAATAGAGAGACTGAGTCTGGTGAAACCAGCGCTCAAACAATGCCCTGAGGAAACCCGAGGGACAACAGCGGGGAAGGATGGAAAAGAATGCTCTAAATCTCCAATCATGCACAATCGCTCTATAGTCAGGATGCAGAGCCTGGTACATGGAGTACATACTGAACCAGTTCTCTCGAGGCTGTGTAAAGCCAGGAACATGCAAAATACAGATCGACATCAGAATCCCTTACTCCTCATCAATAGGAAAGAAGGAAGATTAAGATCTTAACTTTATACCTCATTGGCGTGCAAATACATCGAGGGATGTCTACTCAAATCACCCAGAAGCTCTGGGTTTGCCACCTGAATACTCGAGAGGTCTATACGAGGAACATGCGTAACAGGAGCGGGGTCCACAACTGAAACATCCTCCACCTCGTCCTCGACGTCCGGTACATTAACCCGGACTAGACGTATCACCGCCTCCACCAACCGACGAGGCTGTCTAACGAAACAGGGTCGAGGCACTTCAGAAGCCCTCCTCCGTACACCAAAAGTGGTCATGTGGGAACTACTCGGCTAATCTAGATCCATAATATCTGGACAACAAGTCTCCAAATCACCTCAAAAAGGGTGTGGTATTTTCTAACCTGGAGCTTTTCAAAATACATTTAATGACTGCATACATGCATGCATTATTTTAACATACGTCTACAGTAGAGTTAAAAATGTATGACTACTCAATGTCTATATTTTTGAAAATTTTGTCATAGTTTCCTCTATAAATAGGACTATCCACATGCACATAGGCATGACTAGGTGGCCATTCAGTAGAACACCTGCCCACAGTCATATACATACTATTTGCATTAAAAAATCAAAGTCATCAATCCATAAGGGTAGCCTAATTACCAGGATTACTTTGCTTTTTCACCTTTGCTCATTTGTCCTCAAATAGGATAAGAAATAGCAGAAAAAGGGTGCCAATTTGACTGTTTGAAAAGTTAATTTTTTTCACATCATTATGTTCAGCATGGTTTAATACTAATATTTACTATGTTGAATATGTTTTATTAAGTCATTTAAGCATACATAATCACTACTATGTGCTTAGATGCATTTCATGTGATAAGTCATTTTCCAACGGATAAAAACTGGAAAAGAGCACATGCATACGTTACCAGGAGAGTGTAGAACACTTGTACGGTGACAGAATTTGCAGAAAGACGTCCGAACTCAGCAGATCTGAAGAAGAGCTCTCGGATTTCCTTCGCAACGCAACTTGAAAATTACTTATGAAAGCAACCTGTAGGATTTTAATATCCACGGTTGGCCGTAGGTCCATCTGCGGCTACAGCAGGTGTACCTGCGGCACCCCTATGTGGGTCCCACCCCTCCAGCTCGGTCCAGTTCAAGTTACAAAGGAGTTCTCACAAGCTGAAAAGGCCAAATCAGAGATAAAAACGCTACGCGATTGAGCGGAATAGCCTGAAATCCTGGTTCTTCTAGGCCCGACTATGGCTTTCATAACATTCATTGGTATTCGCCCGAACACATGGTATACTATACCAAAGATCCAAGTCGTTGCAGATCACATTCGGCAATACCGCATAGAGGTCCAATGCCGTCAATTCAGGGTCGTCACCTTAATCCTTTCAAATGGATCCCCGGCGGGGGTTACAACGCGTATCCCCAACGGGGGTTACAACGCATGTTCCGCTGATACACACATCAGCGATGATCAAATGGATCCCCGGTGGGGGTTACAACGCGTATCCCCGGCGGGGGTTACAACGCGTATCCCCAGCAGGGGTTACAACGATTGTTCCGCTGATACACACATCAGCGATGATTAAATGGATCCCCGGTGCGGGTTACAATGCGTATCCCCGGCGGGGGTTACAACGCGTATCCCCGACGGGGGTTACAACTCATGTTCCGCTGATACACACTTCAGCGATGATCCAACACGTATCCCCAGCGGGGGTTACAACGCATGTTCAGCTGATACACACATCCGCGACGATCCAAGAGATCCCCGGCGGGGGCTACCACGCATATTTTCCATTGATGCACATGTCTACGAAGGTCAACCAACCTTGACGTTAGTTCAGCCGTTGGCAGGTAAACCCAACGTCGCATCGAAAACCATCCAATGAGTTCATCAGTTGATACACACATCAACAAAGGTCAAGCAGCCTTGGTATTCATCCTCAACAGGGAGTTCATCTGTTGATATACACGTCAGCAGAGGATCAGATGGATCCCTGGCGGGGACTAAAACGCATGGTCAACCGTTGATTTACACGTCAACAAAGGTCGGGCAACCCTGACAACACATACTGTTGGCAGTAAATCCAACAGAACATTGATATGTCCTGGCGATACAAACCAGGGAGGATCAACATCATCGGGGAGGATCGATGATGGAATATGTTATACACGTCCTCAAACAGACGAAGTTTTATCCCCACAGATCTCTTGCATACGAGAGGCACCTCTTTGGAGTAAAGTCTGTATCCAGGATTAAGGACTTTGGTGATAGCCCCAACGTCAACATCCTAATAGGTTTGGATCACACATCCAAGCTCGCCGTCATTACCATCACCGATAGAAGCAACATGGAGCCGGCAATCATCCCCAACATGTTGGAAAGCAATCCATATGCATCATACATTTGCATCATATTGCTCCAAATAACATCATTTTTATCTTGTTTCATTTCAAGTGTCTAGGATTCTTTATCATATCCATGCCATTGCATTGCATAAGTGTATGCGTTTGATATTTTTAAGATGGAATTTTGAGGATTTCAAAATTTCGTGAAGGATTTAGGTGAATTATTCAGGATTAAGAAATACGTAAATATGTTCTATGTATATGTATACAGTATGTGGTTAACGGTCAAGGGTTGACCAGATAATCGATATCTGTAACAAACCCTAAGTATATATTAAGAACGTCAACGTTCGGTTAGAAAACCCTAGTGTTTAATAAGAAACCCTAGAAACCGGTTCTAGAAACCCTAATTTCAGTTTCGGAAATCTAAAACCCTAATTCGGTGCATTAAACCCTAATCTGGGAATTTAAATGATTATTATATTGCATAAGTGTTATTTATTATAATATTAATTAGGGAAAAGCTTAATTATTAGCAAACCCTAATTTCATATTTTTGAAAACCCTAATTTCTGGGTTAGAAGCCCTAATTTTATAATTCAGAAAAAACTAAGTGTTAATTTAATAATTTTAATGTTAATTAGGAAATATTAATCCTAATTTTCAAGTTATGATTTATTAGAAAACCCTAATCTAATTAGGAAATTTAATTTCTAAATTAGAAAAATATTTTTCTATTAGAAACCCTAATTAGTGGTTTATAAACCCTAATGACCAATTACGATCCTAATTGCTAAATTAGCAATTTTAATTAGGAAATGTTAATCCTAATTAGCAATATTTAAGTTATGATTAAGAAATTTTATATAATTAGAAAATTCTAAATATAAGTTAGAAATATTAATTTTCTATTTTTAAAAACCTAAATTAGAAATTTTAGAAAATTAAATGTGTAAACCCTAAGGGTTTCAAACCCTAAACCCTAAGAATGCTCCAAACCCTAAATCCACCCAAATCATAAACCCTAAGGGTTTGCAACAAATAGAAATTCTTGAAATAGAAGGAATTGACTATTTTGCCCTTTAGCAATTCTTTAATAGGTAGCTTACAAATCTTGCTAAGATATTGAGTTGGTGAACAACTCTAATTGTCCCATGTGATTTATATCTAGCAAATCAGCCAACTTGTGCCACCTAGCCACATTTGGTGCAATGAATCAAGATATATAAAAGATTATTACACACTTTATTTTTCATTTCTCCAAGTCCCTTATCTCTCTTCATTTTCGAAATTCTAGAGTGAGAGAGAGTGAAATAGTAAGACATGATCAGATCATAGCTACCCATAACAGCAGCAAGGATCAGAAATCAGAGATCAAATCTCAAAGTGGTAAAGAACCCTAATTTTTGAAATCCATGTGTTTTATGTTAGATGTTATAATTGGTTGTTTTATTTCATGTTAGAGAATATCATTTGATGATCTGGGTTACTAAAACTTGGATCCATATCATCTAGATGCTCCAAAATCGAGTTTTCAAAATTCTGGAAAGAGGTTGAAAAATGGCCTGACAGTCGAATGGCAGGCCCTCTAAATCTTTATGTGTTAATTGTTTATTGTGTTTTATGTTTTGGATATGTTCTATGACATGAGAACTGTGATCTAAAACAAGAAACAGGACCATATCATGAACATGTTGAGAGATACGAGCAGTCAAACTGCGTTGACCGGCCACGAATTCTGGTTTCTGGGTAACCCAGAAACCCAGAAATTCCTGACAAACCTTTTTCAAGCCTCTGATCTTGTAGTCTTTTCATTGTTTGGCCATGTTGTTGTTTTGGTGTTGTAGTATGACATGAGGACTACATGATCGTGTCCTTAGATCACCTTTAGCTTTAACAGATTCGTAAATAACCTTGGTCAAAGTGTAGTTGACCGACTGTTCTTGACGAAATCTGGAAAACCCAGAAATCGTGAAGAACAGCTCCTGACATCACTTTGACCGGCCTTGATCTCTTAGGTTTGTTGTTTTTAAGACGATCTGATGATATATTATCATACCCTGACATGTGTACTACACCATTGAACTTTAATATTACACAAACAAAATCCATAAAGTTATCATTTAAGGCTTCATAGAAGGACCCTAACACTGCTTGAGTTTATGGGCAACCCAGAAACTCAAGAACAGCGTTGTCAGAGTTTTGTGAGGCTCAGATTTGCTAAGTATGAGGTTGTATGACCATGATGTTTGTTTACGGTTGTAGTATTGCATCAATACTATAAGTGTAACCCAAAACCGTACCCAGAAACATCAATATCCATGAAGTTACACACGGTCAAACCATAACCCTTGTTAACTGCCTTGTCAGTGTTCTTGAGGCCAAGAACACCTAAGACAACAGACAAGTGTCGCTATAGGCTTTAGCGACGGTTTCTAATTATTTTATTTTCTGATTTTCTGAAAATTATTTAAAAATAGATAAAAATAATTTTTAATTATTAAAAATACAAAATAAATTCTGAAAAATTAGTTTAAAGTCTGAAAAATAGTTTTTAATTATTTTGAGTATATTTCATAAATATTTAATATTTTTGGAATATAAATGGTATTTAATTTATTTAATTATAATATTAAATAAATTATTTAAAAATAGTTTTAATTCATGAAAAATTATATTATGGTATTAGAAAATGTTTTAAGTGACTTTTAATATTTTGTGATGAAATTCATTAGTAAATTATTATTAATGGTAATTAGTTTATTTAATGAATATATTAAATAAATTAAGGAAAAATGGATTTAATGCTTTATAAATCATATAAAAATGATTTAAGTGTTAGAAAAATATTTTAAGTTATAAAATATAACTTTTGATATTTTGTCATGAAAATATTAATATTTTAATATTAATAGTAATTATCGGGTAATGCATTTAAGTGTTTAAAAATTATATTTAAATGAATTTAAGGTATTAAAAATACTTTGATATATTATAAATATATTATAATATTATGACATGTATTTCATTAATATTTGATAATAAATAAATATTAATGATAAAAGAATTATGTGGTATTTAATTCATTTAAGTACGTTTTTAATGATTGAAAAATCAGGATAACTGGTAATAATTATTTAAAAATTATTACAAGTCTGTGAAAAATATTTCGACTGTTAATAAAATTATCTGAGTTAATTGTTAAGTGTTTAGGCAGAGTTTAATTAAACTTAGACTCGATAAAAGTCCGACTAGACCGTCGAGACGTTAGAATTTTATCAGAATCAAGATAGACTGTAATAGTTTGACTTGATACCGAGTATTATGTGTGTTATAGACTGATAGGGTTATGTGTTATGTGTTTAGGTTATTCTATGTATATATATATACTTATATATCTTATAGTATTATATTGTGATGATATTATTCTAATATTGGAGATCTATATTACTAATATTAGGTCTTCGGATAAAGCGTTATAAATTGCAATTACGGTAATCAACGGTTCAGGCAAGTTTATTTTACTTAACTCTACTAAGAGTGTTTCATTCGGATATGCTTATGGTTAATCATTGCTGATTGCCATGTATAATTTGTACTCTGTACATATTGCATATATAATTCAGGTATGAAAGGCTGATCACCTTCATTACCAGTTGGTTTCAGATATATTTGTTCATGTATAATACTTGTTCAGTCATAAACTTGTTCCTGCTAGTTCACAATTATATTATTGAATTATAGCCAGCTTATTATTCAAACTCTTCAATCATGATATATCGTTATATTGTTATATTTAAACTTCCTGGGCAACTTTCATGCTCACCATTGCTATATCATAATAAAACATTGCAGATTAAGGCGAATGCGTCGGATACAAGGAAAAGGTTAAAGACAGTTCCAGCATTAGGATATGTGTGCAGCTAAATTGTATAGTATTGTATTTTAATGTGTTAGTTAAGTTATGAAATGTGTATTAAGTTAAGGTTACTCGACCTTGGGGAATAGTGAGTGTTTGTATTGTATAAACAATTTATGTTTATATCTTCCGCAAATATAGTAATAGTGATAGAATGATCGAACCGGATCTGAGGTGATTTAGGACCTGGATTCGGGGCCCTCACAAATACACTCACTAGACGTAAACATGGGAGCCTCTCATAGGCCCAAAACTGCCAACACAAAGCCAAACATCTGCTGTCAGTTAACACTCTTAACCTGTACATGGTAAATGACAAGAGAAATACTTACCAGCAGAAATGGGTAAAATCCTAACCAAGCCTCGGTCAAGCCCTGCGAGCGCATACGCATGCCCCTGACGAAATAGGCAAAGGTGTAGGAGCCCCAATCATACTCCCCTATACGGTCCACATGTCGTGTGGCGCTGATCAAAGCGAACGACACCGTAGAAGAGTTATCTGCTATGAAGCAGCCCCTAATGATCATCAGGAACAATCGCCAAAGAATGCGATCCCTGACTCTGACATCAGTTGGTATGGGCTCACTCAATAGCCCACTCATAGCATCTACGCTCAAAGAACCTGTAAGGACAGTCCTGCCCTTGAGCGCCTCTGCCAAACTCCTAACAAGGATCTGACGATAGTCGGGGTAATATCAGCCGCGCAAGGCGCTGGCGCCCCTCCAAACTCCATACCTATGATAAACCGCCAATCCATCGGCGTCATCATCACCTCACAGTCCAGTAAATAGAGAGACTGAGTCTGGTGAAACCAGCGCTCAAACAATGCCCTGAGGAAACCCGAGGGACAACAGCGGGGAAGGATGGAAAAGAATGCTCTAAATCTCCAATCATGCACAATCGCTCTATAGTCAGGATGCAGAGCCTGGTACATGGAGTACATGCTGAACCAGTTCTCTCGAGGCTGTGTAAAGCCAGGAACATGCAAAATACAGATCGACATCAGAATCCCTTACTCCTCATCAATAGGAAAGAAGGAAGATTAAGATCTTAACTTTATACCTCATTGGCGTGCAAATACATCGAGGGATGTCTACTCAAATCACCCAGAAGCTCTGGGTTTGCCACCTGAATACTCGAGAGGTCTATACGAGGAACATGAGTAACAGGAGCGGGGTCCACAACTGAAACATCCTCCACCTCGTCCTCGACGTCCGGTACATTAACCCGGACTAGACGTATCACCGCCTCCACCAACCGACGAGGCTGTCTAACGAAACAGGGTCGAGGCACTTCAGAAGCCCTCCTCCGTACACCAAAAGTGGTCATGTGGGAACTACTCGGCTAATCTAGATCCATAATATCTGGACAACAAGTCTCCAAATCACCTCAAAAAGGGTGTGGTATTTTCTAACCTAGAGCTTTTCAAAATACATTTAATGACTGCATACATGCATGCATTATTTTAACATACGTCTACAGTAGAGTTAAAAATGTATGACTACTCAATGTCTATATTTTTGAAAATTTTATCATAGTTTCCTCTATAAATAGGACTATCCACATGCACATAGGCATGACTAGGTGGCCATTCAGTAGCACACCTGCCCACAGTCATATACATACTATTTGCATTAAAAAATCAAAGTCATCAATCCATAAGGGTAGCCTAATTACCAGGATTACTTTGCTTTTTCACCTTTGCTCATTTGTCCTCAAATAGGATAAGAAATAGCAGAAAAAGGGTGCCAATTTGACTGTTTGAAAAGTTAATTTTTTTCACATCATTATGTTCAGCATGGTTTAATACTAATATTTACTATGTTGAATATGTTTTATTAAGTCATTTAAGCATACATAATCACTACTATGTGCTTAGATGCATTTCATGTGATAAGTCATTTTCCAACGGATAAAAACTGGAAAAGAGCACATGCATACGTTACCAGGAGAGTGTAGAACACTTGTACGGTGACAGAATTTGCAGAAAGACGTCCGAACTCAGCAGATCTGAAGAAGAGCTCTCGGATTTCCTTCGCAACGCAACTTGAAAATTACTTATGAAAGCAACCTGTAGGATTTTAATATCCACGGTTGGCCGTAGGTCCATCTGCGGCTACAGCAGGTGTACCTGCGGCACCCCTATGTGGGTCCCACCCCTCCAGCTCGGTCCAGTTCAAGTTACAAAGGAGTTCTCACAAGCTGAAAAGGCCAAATCAGAGATAAAAACGCTACGCGATTGAGCGGAATAGCCTGAAATCCTGGTTCTTCTAGGCCCGACTATGGCTTTCATAACATTCATTGGTATTCGCCTGAACACATGGTATACTATACCAAAGATCCAAGTCGTTGCAGATCACATTCGGCAATACCGCATAGAGGTCCAATGCCGTCAATTCAGGGTCGTCACCTTAATCCTTTCAAATGGATCCCCGGCGGGGGTTACAACGCGTATCCCCAGCGGGGGTTACAACGCATGTTCCGCTGATACACACATCAGCGATGATCAAATGGATCCCCGGCGGGGGTTACAACGCGTATCCCCGGCGGGGGTTACAACGCGTATCCCCAGCAGGGGTTACAACGATTGTTCCGCTGATACACACATCAGCGATGATTAAATGGATCCCCGGTGCGGGTTACAATGCGTATCCCCGGCGGGGGTTACAACGCGTATCCCCGACGGGGGTTACAACTCATGTTTCGCTAATACACACTTCAGCGATGATCCAACACGTATCCCCGGCGGGGGTTACAACGCATGTTCAGCTGATACACACATCCGCGACGATCCAAGAGATCCCCGGCGGGGGCTACCACGCATATTTTCCATTGATGCACATGTCTACGAAGGTCAACCAACCTTGACGTCAGTTCAGCCGTTGGCAGGTAAACCCAACGTCGCATCGAAAACCATCCAATGAGTTCATCAGTTGATACACACATCAACAAAGGTCAAGCAGCCTTGGTATTCATCCTCAACAGGGAGTTCATCTGTTGATATACACGTCAGCAGAGGATCAGATGGATCCCTGGCGGGGGCTAAAACGCATGGTCAACCGTTGATTTACACGTCAACAAAGGTCGGGCAACCCTGACAACACATACTGTTGGCAGTAAATCCAACAGAACATTGATATGTCCTGGCGATACAAACCAGGGAGGATCAACATCATCGGGGAGGATCGATGATGGAATATGTTATACACGTCCTCAAACAGACGAAGTTTTATCCCCACAGATCTCTTGCATACGAGAGGCACCTCTTTGGAGTAAAGTCTGTATCCAGGATTAAGGACTTTGGTGATAGCCCCAACGTCAACATCCTAATAGGTTTGGATCACACATCCAAGCTCGCCGTCATTACCATCACCGATAGAAGCAACATGGAGCCGGCAATCATCCCCAACATGTTGGAAAGCAATCCATATGCATCATACATTTGCATCATATTGCTCCAAATAACATCATTTTTATCTTGTTTCATTTCAAGTGTCTAGGATTCTTTATCATATCCATGCCATTGCATTGCATAAGTGTATGCGTTTGATATTTTTAAGATGGAATTTTGAGGATTTCAAAATTTCGTGAAGGATTTAGGTGAATTATTCAGGATTAAGAAATACGTAAATATGTTCTATGTATATGTATACAGTATGTGGTTAACGGTCAAGGGTTGACCAGATAATCGATATCTGTAACAAACCCTAAGTATATATTAAGAACGTCAACGTTCGGTTAGAAAACCCTAGTGTTTAATAAGAAACCCTAGAAACCGGTTCTAGAAACCCTAATTTCAGTTTCGGAAATCTAAAACCCTAATTCGGTGCATTAAACCCTAATCTGGGAATTTAAATGATTATTATATTGCATAAGTGTTATTTATTATAATATTAATTAGGGAAAAGCTTAATTATTAGCAAACCCTAATTTCATATTTTTGAAAACCCTAATTTCTGGGTTAGAAGCCCTAATTTTATAATTCAGAAAAAACTAAGTGTTAATTTAATAATTTTAATGTTAATTAGGAAATATTAATCCTAATTTTCAAGTTATGATTTATTAGAAAACCCTAATCTAATTAGGAAATTTAATTTCTAAATTAGAAAAATATTTTTCTATTAGAAACCCTAATTAGTGGTTTATAAACCCTAATGACCAATTACGATCCTAATTGCTAAATTAGCAATTTTAATTAGGAAATGTTAATCCTAATTAGCAATATTTAAGTTATGATTAAGAAATTTTATATAATTAGAAAATTCTAAATATAAGTTAGAAATATTAATTTTCTATTTTTAAAAACCTAAATTAGAAATTTTAGAAAATTAAATGTGTAAACCCTAAGGGTTTCAAACCCTAAACCCTAAGAATGCTCCAAACCCTAAATCCACCCAAATCATAAACCCTAAGGGTTTGCAACAAATAGAAATTCTTGAAATAGAAGGAATTGACTATTTTGCCCTTTAGCAATTCTTTAATAGGTAGCTTACAAATCTTGCTAAGATATTGAGTTGGTGAACAACTCTAATTGTCCCGTGTGATTTATATCTAGCAAATCAGCCAACTTGTGCCACCTAGCCACATTTGGTGCAATGAATCAAGATATATAAAAGATTATTACACACTTTATTTTTCATTTCTCCAAGTCCCTTATCTCTCTTCATTTTCGAAATTCTAGAGTGAGAGAGAGTGAAATAGTAAGACATGATCAGATCATAGCTACCCATAACAGCAGCAAGGATCAGAAATCAGAGATCAAAGCTCAAAGTGGTAAAGAACCCTAATTTTTGAAATCCATGTGTTTTATGTTAGATGTTATAATTGGTTGTTTTATTTCATGTTAGAGAATATCATTTGATGATCTGGGTTACTAAAACTTGGATCCATATCATCTAGATGCTCCAAAATCGAGTTTTCAAAATTCTGGAAAGAGGTTGAAAAATGGCCTGACAGTCGAATGGCAGGCCCTCTAAATCTTTATGTGTTAATTGTTTATTGTGTTTTATGTTTTGGATATGTTCTATGACATGAGAACTGTGATCTAAAACAAGAAACAGGACCATATCATGAACATGTTGAGAGATACGAGCAGTCAAACTGCGTTGACCGGCCACGAATTCTGGTTTCTGGGTAACCCAGAAACCCAGAAATTCCTGACAAACCTTTTTCAAGCCTCTGATCTTGTAGTCTTTTCATTGTTTGGCCATGTTGTTGTTTTGGTGTTGTAGTATGACATGAGGACTACATGATCGTGTCCTTAGATCACCTTTAGCTTTAACAGATTCGTAAATAACCTTGGTCAAAGTGTAGTTGACCGACTGTTCTTGACGAAATCTGGAAAACCCAGAAATCGTGAAGAACAGCTCCTGACATCACTTTGACCGGCCTTGATCTCTTAGGTTTGTTGTTTTTAAGACGATCTGATGATATATTATCATACCCTGACATGTGTACTACACCATTGAACTTTAATATTACACAAACAAAATCCATAAAGTTATCATTTAAGGCTTCATAGAAGGACCCTAACACTGCTTGAGTTTATGGGCAACCCAGAAACTCAAGAACAGCGTTGTCAGAGTTTTGTGAGGCTCAGATTTGCTAAGTATGAGGTTGTATGACCATGATGTTTGTTTACGGTTGTAGTATTGCATCAATACTATAAGTGTAACCCAAAACCGTACCCAGAAACATCAATATCCATGAAGTTACACACGGTCAAACCATAACCCTTGTTAACTGCCTTGTCAGTGTTCTTGAGGCCAAGAACACCTAAGACAACAGACAAGTGTCGCTATAGGCTTTAGCGACGGTTTCTAATTATTTTATTTTCTGATTTTCTGAAAATTATTTAAAAATAGATAAAAATAATTTTTAATTATTAAAAATACAAAATAAATTCTGAAAAATTAGTTTAAAGTCTGAAAAATAGTTTTTAATTATTTTGAGCATATTTCATAAATATTTAATATTTTTGGAATATAAATGGTATTTAATTTATTTAATTATAATATTAAATAAATTATTTAAAAATAGTTTTAATTCATGAAAAATTATATTATGGTATTAGAAAATGTTTTAAGTGACTTTTAATATTTTGTGATGAAATTCATTAGTAAATTATTATTAATGGTAATTAGTTTATTTAATGAATATATTAAATAAATTAAGGAAAAATGGATTTAATGCTTTATAAATCATATAAAAATGATTTAAGTGTTAGAAAAATATTTTAAGTTATAAAATATAACTTTTGATATTTTGTCATGAAAATATTAATATTTTAATATTAATAGCAATTATCGGGTAATGCATTTAAGTGTTTAAAATCATATTTAAATGATTTTAAGGTATTAAAAATACTTTGATATATTATAAATATATTATAATATTATGACACGTATTTCATTAATATTTGATAATAAATAAATATTAATAATAAAAGAATTATGTGGTATTTAATTCATTTAAGTACGTTTTTAATGATTGAAAAATCAGGATAACTGGTAATAATTATTTAAAAATTATTACAAGTCTGTGAAAAATATTTTGACTGTTAATAAAATTATCTGAGTTAATTGTTAAGTGTTTAGGCAGAGTTTAATTAAACTTAGACTCGATAAAAGTCCGACTAGACCGTCGAGACGTTAGAATTTTATCAGAATCAAGATAGACTGTAATAGTTTGACTTGATACCGAGTATTATGTGTGTTATAGACTGATAGGGTTATGTGTTATGTGTTTAGGTTATTCTATGTATATATATATACATATATATCTTATAGTATTATATTGTGATGATATTATTCTAATATTGGAGATCTATATTACTAATATTAGGTCTTCGGATAAAGCGTTATAAATTGCAATTGCGGTAATCAACAGTTCAGGTAAGTTTGTTTTACTTAACTCTACTAAGAGTGTTTCATTCGGATATGCTTATGGTTAATCATTGCTGATTGCCATGTATAATTTGTACTCTGTACATATTGCATATATAATTCAGGTATGAAAGGCTGATCACCTTCATTACCAGTTGGTTTCAGATATATTTGTTCATGTATAATATTTGTTCAGTCATAAACTTGTTCCTGCTAGTTCACAATTATATTGTTGAATTATAGCCAGCTTATTATTCAAACTCTTCAATCATGATATATCGTTATATTGTTGCATTTAAACTTGCTGGGCAACTTTCATGCTCACCATTTCTATATCATAATAAAACATTGCAGATTAAGGCGAATGCGTCGGATACAAGGAAAAGGTTAAAGACAGTTCCAGCATTAGGATATGTGTGCAGCTAAATTGTATAGTATTGTATTTTAATGTGTTAGTTAAGTTATGAAATGTGTATTAAGTTAAGGTTACTCGACCTTGGGGAATAGTGAGTGTTTGTATTGTATAAACAATTTATGTTTATATCTTTCGCAAATATAGTAATAGTGATAGAATGATCGAACCGGATCCGAGGTGATTTAGGACCTGGATTCGGGGCCCTCACAAATACACTCACTAGACATAAACATGGGAGCCTCTCATAGGCCCAAAACTGTCAACACAAAGGCAAACATCTGCTATCAGTTAACACTCTTAACCTATACATGGTAAATGACAAGAGAAATACTTACCAGCAGAAATGGGTAAAATCCTAACCAAGCCTCGGTCAAGCCCTACGAGCGCATACGCATGCCCCTGACGAAATAGGCAAAGGTGTAGGAGCCCCAATCATACTCCCCTATACGGTCCACATGTCGTGTGGCGCTGATCAAAGCGAACGACACCGTAGAAGAGTTATCTGCTATGAAGCAACCCCTAATGATCATCAAGAACAATCTCCAAAGAATGCGATCCCTGACTCTGACATCAGTTGGTATGGGCTCACTCAATAGCCCACTCATAGCATCTACGCTCAAAGAACCCGTAAGGACAGTCCTGCCCTTGAGTGCCTCCGCCAAACTCCTAACAAAGATCTGACGATAGTCGGGGTAATATCAGCCGCGCAAGGCACTGGCGCCCCTCCAAACTCCATACCTATGATAAACCGCCAATCCATCGGCGTCATCATCACCTCATAGTCCAGTAAATAGAGAGACTGAGTCTAGTGAAACCAGCGCTCAAACAATGCCCTGAGGAAACCCGAGGGACAACAGCGGGGAAGGATGGAAAAGAATGCTCCAAATCTCCAATCATGCACAATCACTCTATAGTCAGGATGCAGAGCCTGGTACATGGAGTACATGCTGAACCAGTTCTCTCGAGGCTGTGTAAAGCCAGGAACATGCAAAATACAGATCGACATCAGAATCCCTTACTCCTCATCAATAGGAAAGAAGGAAGATTAAGATCTTAACTTTATACCTCATTGGCGTGCAAATACATCGAGGGATGTCTACTCAAATCACCCAGAAGCTCTGGGTTTGCCACCTGAATACTCGAGAGGTCTATACGAGGAACATGCGTAACAGGAGCGGGGTCCACAACTGAAACATCCTCCACCTCGTCCTCGACGTCCGGTACATTAACCCGGACTAGACGTATCACCGCCTCCACCAACCGACGAGGCTGTCTAACGAAACAGGGTCGAGGCACTTCAGAAGCCCTCCTCCGTACACCAAAAGTGGTCATGTGGGAACTACTCGGCTAATCTAGATCCATAATATCTGGACAACAAGTCTCCAAATCACCTCAAAAAGGGTGTGGTATTTTCTAACCTGGAGCTTTTCAAAATACATTTAATGACTGCATACATGCATGCATTATTTTAACATACGTCTACAGTAGAGTTAAAAATGTATGACTACTCAATGTCTATATTTTTGAAAATTTTGTCATAGTTTCCTCTATAAATAGGACTATCCACATGCACATAGGCATGACTAGGTGGCCATTCAGTAGAACACCTGCCCACAGTCATATACATACTATTTGCATTAAAAAATCAAAGTCATCAATCCATAAGGGTAGCCTAATTACCAGGATTACTTTGCTTTTTCACCTTTGCTCATTTGTCCTCAAATAGGATAAGAAATAGCAGAAAAAGGGTGCCAATTTGACTGTTTGAAAAGTTAATTTTTTTCACATCATTATGTTCAGCATGGTTTAATACTAATATTTACTATGTTGAATATGTTTTATTAAGTCATTTAAGCATACATAATCACTACTATGTGCTTAGATGCATTTCATGTGATAAGTCATTTTCCAACGGATAAAAACTGGAAAAGAGCACATGCATACGTTACCAGGAGAGTGTAGAACACTTGTACGGTGACAGAATTTGCAGAAAGACGTCCGAACTCAGCAGATCTGAAGAAGAGCTCTCGGATTTCCTTCGCAACGCAACTTGAAAATTACTTATGAAAGCAACCTGTAGGATTTTAATATCCACGGTTGGCCGTAGGTCCATCTGCGGCTACAGCAGGTGTACCTGCGGCACCCCTATGTGGGTCCCACCCCTCCAGCTCGGTCCAGTTCAAGTTACAAAGGAGTTCTCACAAGCTGAAAAGGCCAAATCAGAGATAAAAACGCTACGCGATTGAGCGGAATAGCCTGAAATCCTGGTTCTTCTAGGCCCGACTATGGCTTTCATATCATTCATTGGTATTCGCCCGAACACAGGGTATACTATACCAAAGATCCAAGTCGTTGCAGATCACATTCGGCAATACCGCACAGAGGTCCAATGCCGTCAATTCAGGGTCGTCACCTTAATCCTTTCAAATGGATCCCCGGCGGGGGTTACAACACGTATCCCCAGCGGGGGTTACAACGCATGTTCCGCTGATACACACATCAGCGATGATCAAATGGATCCCCGGCGGGGGTTACAACGCGTATCCCCGGCGGGGGTTACAACGCGTATCCCCAGCAGGGGTTACAACGATTGTTCCGCTGATACACACATCAGCGATGATTAAATGGATCCCCGGTGCGGGTTACAATGCGTATCCCCGGCGGGGGTTACAACGCGTATCCCCGACGGGGGTTACAACTCATGTTCCGCTGATACACACTTCAGCGATGATCCAACACGTATCCCCGGCGGGGGTTACAACGCATGTTCAGCTGATACACACATCCGCGACGATCCAAGAGATCCCCGGCGGGGGCTACCACGCATATTTTCCATATATGCACATGTCTACGAAGGTCAACCAACCTTGACGTCAGTTCAGCCGTTGGTAGGTAAACCCAACGTCGCATCGAAAACCATCCAATGAGTTCATCAGTTGATACACACATCAACAAAGGTCAAGCAGCCTTGGTATTCATCCTCAACAGGGAGTTCATCTGTTGATATACACGTCAGCAGAGGATCAGATGGATCCCTGGCGGGGGCTAAAACGCATGGTCAACCGTTGATTTACACGTCAACAAAGGTCGGGCAACCCTGACAACACATACTGTTGGCAGTAAATCCAACAGAACATTGATATGTCCTGGCGATACAAACCAGGGAGGATCAACATCATCGGGGAGGATCGATGATGGAATATGTTATACACGTCCTCAAACAGACGAAGTTTTATCCCCACAGATCTCTTGCATACGAGAGGCACCTCTTTGGAGTAAAGTCTGTATCCAGGATTAAGGACTTTGGTGATAGCCCCAACGTCAACATCCTAATAGGTTTGGATCACACATCCAAGCTCGCCGTCATTACCATCACCGATAGAAGCAACATGGAGCCGGCAATCATCCCTAACATGTTGGAAAGCAATCCATATGCATCATACATTTGCATCATATTGCTCCAAATAACATCATTTTTATCTTGTTTCATTTCAAGTGTCTAGGATTCTTTATCATATCCATGCCATTGCATTGCATAAGTGTATGCGTTTGATATTTTTAAGATGGAATTTTGAGGATTTCAAAATTTCGTGAAGGATTTAGGTGAATTATTCAGGATTAAGAAATACGTAAATATGTTCTATGTATATGTATACAGTATGTGGTTAACGGTCAAGGGTTGACCAGATAATCGATATCTGTAACAAACCCTAAGTATATATTAAGAACGTCAACGTTCGGTTAGAAAACCCTAGTGTTTAATAAGAAACCCTAGAAACCGGTTCTAGAAACCCTAATTTCAGTTTCGGAAATCTAAAACCCTAATTCGGTGCATTAAACCCTAATCTGGGAATTTAAATGATTATTATATTGCATAAGTGTTATTTATTATAATATTAATTAGGGAAAAGCTTAATTATTAGCAAACCCTAATTTCATATTTTTGAAAACCCTAATTTCTGGGTTAGAAGCCCTAATTTTATAATTCAGAAAAAACTAAGTGTTAATTTAATAATTTTAATGTTAATTAGGAAATATTAATCCTAATTTTCAAGTTATGATTTATTAGAAAACCCTAATCTAATTAGGAAATTTAATTTCTAAATTAGAAAAATATTTTTCTATTAGAAACCCTAATTAGTGGTTTATAAACCCTAATGACCAATTACGATCCTAATTGCTAAATTAGCAATTTTAATTAGGAAATGTTAATCCTAATTAGCAATATTTAAGTTATGATTAAGAAATTTTATATAATTAGAAAATTCTAAATATAAGTTAGAAATATTAATTTTCTATTTTTAAAAACCTAAATTAGAAATTTTAGAAAATTAAATGTGTAAACCCTAAGGGTTTCAAACCCTAAACCCTAAGAATGCTCCAAACCCTAAATCCACCCAAATCATAAACCCTAAGGGTTTGCAACAAATAGAAATTCTTGAAATAGAAGGAATTGACTATTTTGCCCTTTAGCAATTCTTTAATAGGTAGCTTACAAATCTTGCTAAGATATTGAGTTGGTGAACAACTCTAATTGTCCCGTGTGATTTATATCTAGCAAATCAGCCAACTTGTGCCACCTAGCCACATTTGGTGCAATGAATCAAGATATATAAAAGATTATTACACACTTTATTTTTCATTTCTCCAAGTCCCTTATCTCTCTTCATTTTCGAAATTCTAGAGTGAGAGAGAGTGAAATAGTAAGACATGATCAGATCATAGCTACCCATAACAGCAGCAAGGATCAGAAATCAGAGATCAAAGCTCAAAGTGGTAAAGAACCCTAATTTTTGAAATCCATGTGTTTTATGTTAGATGTTATAATTGGTTGTTTTATTTCATGTTAGAGAATATCATTTGATGATCTGGGTTACTAAAACTTGGATCCATATCATCTAGATGCTCCAAAATCGAGTTTTCAAAATTCTGGAAAGAGGTTGAAAAATGGCCTGACAGTCGAATGGCAGGCCCTCTAAATCTTTATGTGTTAATTGTTTATTGTGTTTTATGTTTTGGATATGTTCTATGACATGAGAACTGTGATCTAAAACAAGAACGTGTATCCCCGGCGGGGGTTACAACGCGTATCCCCAGCAGGGGTTACAACGATTGTTCCGCTGATACACACATCAGCGATGATTAAATGGATCCCCGGTGCGGGTTACAATGCGTATCCCCGGCGGGGGTTACAACGCGTATCCCCGACGGGGGTTACAACTCATGTTCCGCTGATACACACTTCAGCGATGATCCAACGCGTATCCCCAGCGGGGGTTACAACGCATGTTCAGCTGATACACACATCAGCGACGATCCAAGAGATTCCCGGCGGGGGCTACCACGCATATTTTCCATTGATGCACATGTCAACGAAGGTCAAGCAACCTTGACGTCAGTTCAGCCGTTGGTAGGTAAACCCAATGTCGCATCGAAAACCATCCAATGAGTTCATCAGTTGATACACACATCAACAAAGGTCAAGCAGCCTTGGTATTCATCCTCAACAGGGAGTTCATCTGTTGATATACACGTCAGGAGAGGATCAGATGGATCCCCGGCGGGGGCTACAACGCATGGTCAACCGTTGATTTACACATCAACAAAGGTCGGGCAGCCCTGACAACACATACTGTTGGCAGTAAAGTCAACAGAACATTGATATGTCCTGGCGATACAAACCAGGGAAGATCAACATCATCGGGGAGGATCGATGATGGAATATGTTATACACGTCCTCAAACAGACGAAGTTTTATCCCCACAGATCTCTTGCATACGAAAGGCACCTCTTTGGAGTAAAGTCTGTATCCAGGATTAAGGACTTTGGTGATAGCCCCAACATCAACATCCTAATAGGTTTGGATCACACATTCAAGCTCGCCGTCATTACCATCACCGGTAGAAGCAAGATGGAGCCGGCAATCATCCCCAACATGTTGGAAAGCAATTCATATGCATCATACATTTGCATCATATTGCTCCAAATAACATCATTTTTATCTTGTTGCATTTCAAGTGTCTAAGATTCTTTATCATATCCATGCCATTGCATTGCATAAATATGATACAGAGGGGCTTTTGTAGACACTCAAAATTTTTTGCACACCTGTTACTGACATTGCAGGAGAGCAGATTCGTCTTTCAGACATTACCCTGGAAGACAGCTCACATCCAGTCCGGATACTACCAGAAGCTCAGTCTCAACTCTGGAACACACACCGGGAGTATTAGTTTTAACCTCGGTGATAACCCTGAGGCCTGCAGTTCCAATACCAGAAATTCCACCGGAGAAGACCGATTTATCCCGGAGATAACCCCGAGATATTCAATATCAGTCCCAATACTGGGAGTACCAGATTCCAACCTTGGAGATAACCCAAGGAAGGCAGTTGCAATTCTGGAGATAATCCCGAAAATGCTTGTTTCAAATGCATGCAATCAGCTTCAGAACACTCGATGCTTACACCGAGGCACTTAGTACAAGACCCGGAGATGACCCCGGGAAGACAGGCACACCTTAGAGATGACACTGAGGACCTTCAAACACTTACAGCAGTCCAATCTCAGAGATGACCCTGAGCAACGTCTGTTTTATCAGCCCAAACTGGAGATAACCCCGATGAGGGGAAAAGTCGTCATCTTTCCACCTTGACGCCACATCACGCCGTCTCAACATTTTATACATACATTTCTACACAGCAATGTCTCACAAGAACCAAGGAAGTCCAATCCTGAGTGACTATTACGCATGATAACGGATAGAATTTGAAGCATGAAGACCGGAGGGCATGGTCCCATCTTCCTAACTTCGTACAACCTCTAATCCCATGTCATTGCATAACTCTCGACAACGGCGGTCCAAAATAGGTCTTACATACCTCAGTTGGATGCCCGAATTGCAATTTTAAAAGTTCGAGCGGACATCACGTTACATGCGTGTACGTATTTCGAGACGACAGGACCCGCGAAGCCCAGGGCACCCCGGGTAGCCGCAGGTACACCTGCGGCTCCCCCCTTATAAATAGAGGGCTTGGGGTGGCCATTTTGTAAGAGAAAAAGGCGAGGAAGCCCTGTCTAATTTGCTCTGTACACACCCCAAACTGAGTGCTTTCTCATTTTAAACACTTGTAAGCTCATAAATAGCTACTTTTTACCCGCGGGACCGAGTGTTCATCCATTTTAAGTTATTGAAGTCTTCTTTGGCAGCCCACTGTAAGCCTTCTCACATATTTTAAAGCCTTTCTCTTCATCTTTGCACACACTATTCTTCACATTGAGAGTCGTGTTACGTGTGTATGCCCGGACTTCAGTCCGTGATTTCATTTCAGTTTGTATATATATACTTATATTTATATATACGGACTAACATTATCGAGTTATGCCTCGATTGAGCCTAGACTTATATCTGGAGCGTTTAACTGCTTTCGTGTATATATATATATATATATATATATATATATATATATATATATATATATATGTATACATTTCGTCCCGCCTGGAGTTTACTTCGTGGCGGTTGACCGTTTTTACAGTTTTCTATACATTTCGTCCCGCCTGGAGTTTCCTCCGTGGCGGTTGATCGCTTTTACAGCTTCCTTTACATTTCTGATCCCCCATGGAGGTGCTTCGTGATGGTTGATCATGTCTGTATATATATATATTTACAGCTTTTATATATATATATATATATATATATATATATATATATATATATATATATATACCTGCTTACTCCGTTTATATCAGTTGTGGCATCATGTGAGCCTAGAAATCATGTGATCACAAATTCAGTCTACTGAATTTAGATTCGGTTCCCGTGATGGACATTTTCAGCTGTAAGCAGCTTGTAAATTTATTCACGGTGTTCGGATATCCTCCGATGGTTTTCATACTCATGAGGAATTCGGCACTGCTTTGTATATTATTTTCTCGAAGATGCTTCGCATCTCGAAAATAAAAGCAATCAAGCCGAACATTTAATAATAAAATAGAAATGTAAAAGGTCTCAATTACTATTGAGCATAAGGGTTTGAAAAACCTCTTTTACAAAACATCACTACTATATCTTGTTTAAAATTGAATTTTTACATAAATTCAAACATTGTGTATATAGGTGCGAACGAGGTCTCGCACTACTTCCAAATAACAGCACATTGACCAACACACACACACACATTCATATAACAGTTTCTTGAAAAGTGGCGGTCACTGTAGCAACACGGATGTCGGGGGGTTTCTAACACCTTCCCTCCACAAAAGCAAGTCCCCGGACCCTAATGAATCTCAGTTTCACCGACCCGTTTAGCAGTGTCACATCATTGGGTCAATGTGCAAACCTTTTCTCGGTTGTGTTGGAACAACCATATAAAAAACCAACTGGCGACTCTTAACAGTCCATCGTCGACATTATACATGTCGGACCTTTTTCACTTATTTTTCAAACAAATCTCACATAATATGAGAACACCAAAAAACAGGGAACGAAAAAGGACAAATAAAAATCCCGACGTTGACAGCCCCTTTTTATATAAATATTAATATTAATATTATTATTATTATAATTATTATTATTATTATTATTATTATTATTATTATTATTATTATTATTAATTGCCCCTTTTTCTTAAAAGATACTTAACTTTTTCAACACAAAGTGAGTATACAAATTATAAATAGTAGTAGTAGTAGTAATAATAATAATAATAATAATAATAATAATAATAATAATAATAATAATAAGGGAAGCCGCTACAGGTTGTAGCGGTCGGGGAAAATATTATTATTATTATTATTATTATTATTATTATTATTATTCAATTACTATAATATAATAATAGAATAATAATAATAATAATAATAATAATAATAATAATAATAATAAAGGGAAAAGAAGAAAAAAATAAGTCTGGCCGCTACAAGCTGTGCCGGTTTACAATAAATATTAAAAAAAATCCCTTGGCCTTTAAAACCACGTATGATTTTGGGGGAAATGTAATGTTTTAATATAAAGATTAATCCTTGCAAGAAATGAATAACGAGGGTTTGAAGCGAGAGGCTGCGAGTTCAAATCAAGGGAAGAAAAATTATTTTTGGAAATAATTCGAAGGAGCCATGTCAGCGTGATTTTAAAGGCAATAAGATTTTTTTTATTTATTTATTGTAAGCCAACACAGCTTGTAGCGACCGGGGTTTTATTTTTTTTTTAAGTTTGTCAAATGAGCTGAGTCATGACTATAATGGGGGAAATGCTTTAAAAAAAATTTATAGCGGGACAGATATTATTATTCAGCAATTCTTATTATTATTATTATTATTTTATTATTATTATTATTAATCATTTATTATTATACTAATTATTTTATTATATGGACACCATGGGATGGATAGAGTAAACCGCTACAAATTGTAGCGGCTTATAATTTTATTATTATACGACAATGTATGGGGGAAATGCTTTTAAAAAAAGAAGAAGGGTCAAGCCGCTACAACATGTAGCGGTTGGTGTATTATTATATTAAAAATCTTTTTGTTTAACCAAACTGACAACATGTTTGATCATGTGGGGCCCTTATATTAAAATAAAAGCCGCTACAACATGTTTTTCGGACACAACATGTTGTAGTGGCTGTGTAAATTTTATCTTTCAATCTAAGCCTTCCATTAAGTTGATCAACGGTCCGAAAGTTAGTTGTTAGAATAGTGTCCATGGCAACCGGTTGCCATAGATGGAATCCCTATATATATATATATATATATATATATATATATATATATATATATATATATATTAAAAACAGCCCGTTCAAGGCACGGGTATTGAACTGGTATACTAAACTAGCAAGTAAATAAATAATTAACTAGCCACCAATGACCAATGCATGACCAAAAATTATACATATAGCCGCCAGTGAGGACCAAGAAATTAAAATTAAAGTACTCAGCCAGCAGCAGCCCATTAGGACCTATTGATAATCATGTTGTATGCAAAAAATATATATATTATATGCAGAAAAGTCCTGGTAACATGTGCATGAAAGTGTTGCATGGCGGGCGCATATTATGTCACTCACTGGCGGGCGCATATTATCCCCATTGTGTAGGTAGGTAGACTAGACTTGTAAGCTTATTAGTAGTATAAATAAATGAACTTATGTGTTGGAGAACTTAAGAGCAAACACCAGCAACTCAACACTCTCTCTTACATACACAGAGAGAGAGAAAGGGGCAAGGAAGAAAGGATTTCTCTTCTCTATCAGGTATATTTATTTTCTTACATATACACATTAATTTTTTTGAGCTTTTGCTTTTTAGACAAATTTCGTAGTAGATATATCTAGGCTGGCAATTTTTTCCGCGAACCCAACAGGCCCGACCGATCCCAACTCTAATGGAACTCGATTGTTTAAACTCTATAGGGTTAGGGACAGGTCGGGTATGAGATAACTCTTTTACCCCGTCCCGACCTGATCATTATATGTATATACATAATTTATTTAAAATTAGCATTTTGTATATATATAATTATGTACTTATTTAGGTTATTTGATTAGAAATTTGTAACATTTGTAATATACTATATTGTTAGTAATAAAAATGTTACATGTTGTTTGATTTTGAATTAAAAATAGTTGTCCAACATAATATAAAAAAAATAAAAAAAATTTAATTTGAAAAAAATGAGAGTAATCGGATAAACGGGACATAGCGACGAGACAAGTATAGGTATTGTTTTCGGAGTTGGGTCGGGTTCGGAGGATTGCTCCATATTGGCGGGGCGGATATATATGGGGAGGGGTCCCTGGAACTATATATATACTCGCTACACAAACATTAATTAAGGATTTGATAATATCAAATCAATAATTATACTGTCAAAGTAAAATTGTATTTAGGAACACTTTTATATATTTGTTACAATGAAATTTTAAACTTTCAGCTGTCAGCATAATTACTGTTACAGCATTATGAATGACGTTAATTAATAGAATGTATATTACATCCACCAATGCATAATGAGCTATACCATATAATAATCATCAGTGTTTGTACGTATAACACTACTCCAACGAGTCAATTCGAACTCGATTTTAACTTGTAGTTCGAGCTAGTTTACAAGTATGTAAATGTATGTATAAGTTAGAGTAAAACAAGTTTCCAGTAAGCTCATTTTTCTAACCTTATGTTTTTTACAGGCCAATAAAGTAAGCAAAAATGGGTGCCGGAGGCCGAATGTCCGGTCCTCCAACCGGAAAAAAGACCGCAGCCGAAGCCCTCCGCCGTGCTCCTCATGAAAAACCACCATTCACAATAGGAGACCTAAAAAAAGCCATTCCACCACATTGCTTCCAAAAGTCCCTCATTACCTCTTTTAGGTACCTCATTCAAGATCTTCTTATGGCCTACACTCTCTATTATGTGGCCACAAATTACATTGACCTCCTACCTCGTCCACTAAACTATTTGGGCTGGGCTGCCTACATAGCGACCCAAGGCTGTGTCCTAACCGGGGCTTGGGTCGTAGGCCACGAATGTGACCACCATGCTTTTAGTGACTACCAATGGGTCGACGACCTAGTTGGGCTTATAGTCCATTCCTCTCTTTTAGTCCCATATTTCTCATGGAAAATTAGTCATCGTCGTCATCATGCCAACACCCAATCCCTTGACAATGATGAGGTTTATGTTCCGAGATTCAAGTCCAATATCCGAAATTACTACAAAATCCTCAACAACCCACCGGGCCGAGTTTTCGTTTGGCTCACCACACTCCTAATAGGTTTTCCTTTGTACTTAATGTTCAATGTATCGGGCCACAAGTACGAAAGATGGACCTCACACTACGATCCTCACAGCCCGCTCTACTCTGACCGTGAACGAAAAGAAATTATTATTTCAGATGTGGCTATACTTGCTGTCATTTATGGGCTTTATCGTCTCGTGTTGGCTAATGGATTCGCTTGGGTTTTTTGTGTGTATGGAGGTCCGTTACTAGTTGTTAACGGGTGGTTCGTGTTAATTACTATATTAAATCACACTCATCCATCTTTGCCTTATTATGATTCCACTGAGTGGGACTGGTTGAGGGGAGCTCTTTGCACAGTTGATAGAGACTATGGGATTTTGAACAAGGTATTCCATAATGTGTGTAATGCTCATGTTTGTCATCATATTTTCTCAATGATCCCGCATTATCATGGACTCGAAGCAACGGAGGCGATGAAGCCGATATTAGGGGATTATTATCAATATGATGGAACTCCCATACTTAAGGCAATGTATAGAGAAATGAAGGAGTGCATTTATGTGGAGAAAGATGAAGGGGAGACAAAAGGAGTTTATTGGTACAGAAGTGAGTTTTGAAGATGTATGTGATGATATAAAGCAAAGGGAAAAGCTTAATGGGTACACATGGTCTTTTTGTTTGTTCTTGGATTGTACCATTACACCAATGTTGTATAAGATAACGGGTAGAAAACCAGTTGTTATCATGAATGAAAACTCAATATCATATGCTTGATTTTAACTGCACGAGTTGATAAATATTGTTCATATTTATGTTGCTTAAATTCTCGTAATAAGGGGAAAATGAAAAATCAATACCATGATAATAAGGCAGCTGATATCTCCGCTGATATTTTCAATCCAGCACTGGGCCAACAATTATACCCTTACATGCAATAAATGTGTTGGACACATATTTGATGCATTAAATAGTACTCCCTCTGTTCTTAAATAAATATTGTTTAAGGTTTTTGCACATGAATTAAGAAAGTCATTTAATACTATCATTTACTCCCTCTGTCCCAAATTATCTATTTTTTTAGAGTTCCACCCACTTACCAATATGTGTGATAAAAATACTAAAATACCCTTATGTGCTGACTTTTTTGTTTTCCGCACATGAATCCTTATTGGTGGGAATATGAAAAGATGCTTAAAAAAGAGGAGAGGCATGAATGAGAATAATGACTATCATTAATTAGGGTAAAGGGGCAAACTTGGAAAACAAAGGGAAAAAATGCATTGAAATCTTGAAAAAGCAGATATTGTTAGACAAAATTTTTTTGTTAAAAAAGCAGATAATTTGGGACAGAGGGAGTAATAATTAAAATCTATGTGAAATTCCATCACTACCCCTTTATGGAAAGTTGAAAACTATTAATACTAAGAAGGAGAATTTCTTGGGATAATGAGAGAAGGTAAGGGTGATATAGGAAAATAAATAATTTATTCTTCTTGAAAGTTGTAAACGACAGATAATTTAGAACAAATTTTTTCTTTCAAAACGTCACTTATTTAGGAATGAAGGGAGTATTTCCTCCGTCACTTAATATAAGTCGTTTTAGAGTTGTGTACAAGTATTAAGGAAATAATTGTATAGCATTAAATATAATATCAATTGTCTATATTATCCTTATATTGTAAAAAGAGAGTTATTTATTAGGCAAAAAATAGTGAAAGAACTAAAATTATATTTAATACTTGTGGTAATATTAAAAACTAAGCAATTAACGCTTATTTAAAATTCTGAAACGACTTATACCAAAGGATAAAAACACTTCTCTAAAACGATTTATATTAAGGGACGGAGATAATATTACTAAAAAGGCCAGCGTTTAGAAATATCATTGCCCCATAATCTATTAATTATATTAAGGGGATGTTTGTTTAGAGCTGAATGGAGCTGAATCTGAATAGTTGAATCGGTTAGTGCATTTTTTTGGTCTGGATGGCTGAATCGATAAGATGGACAAACTGAATGGCTAAGTCAAATTTTTTTAGCTGAATGGCAGAATAAGCAATTGAATGAAGTAAAAAAAATTTAAAAAAAATATTAACTATTATATTAAGTAATATTAAATAAATTTATAACAATTTTGAATTTTTTCAGATGAATAAAATAATAAAGTTTTGTCATTCAGATGTTTCAGACATGTCAATTATCAAACAGTTTTTTTCATTCAGATTCAAGTCATTCAGATTCAGCTCATTCATATTCATATTCATATTCATTCAATTTTTATCAAACACCCCCTAAAACGCAGTACATGACACAATAATTTGACATTTGTCATCCTCAAAATTCAACACATGTCATGCCTAATTAATGTTCCTTAAGACACTTAACAAAACTGCCCAGATAACATAACAAATGAAGTTGAAACAAACCTTAATTCATTCTCCTAAATCTGGAATCAAAAATTCAAATATGACATCTACCCTCTCTCCTAAATCACTACAAATCTATGTTGTTTTGATAATATCAACTTTTCTGATATTATCATTTGTAATTTAATTATTAACTCCTAAAATCACTACTATTTTAAATTCAAAATTAATTTTTTGAATTTATAATCTCCTAAATCACTACAGATATAAATTATTTTGATAATGTCAACTGTTTTGATATTATCCTTTTTAATTTAAATATTATTTACTAAAATCACTACTTTATAATATTAATTAATTTTTTTAATTTTAATCCTCTAAATCACTACAAATCTAAACAGTTTTAGTTAATAGCATAATGTTATGATATTATCCTTTGTAAAATTATCATAATGTTGTGCAATAGATCGTAAACAATAAAGTAAACAATAAAGAATTAATAATAAAATATGTATATAATAAATCGTACGTGTATATATATATATATATATATATATATATATATATATATATATATATATATATATAGGGTCAGGATCAGGTAAGGGATTCCTTACTTTCTTAAAATGAGGAATTTTTTTTTTTTACTTTTTTTTTAAAAACAACTAAAAAAAAAGTTTAATATTTTATGAAACTGAAATTTTTTTATAATACAGTGTTTTGGGTGTGATTTGGGTACGTATAACAAAATATGTATGTACAGTCTGGGCAGACTGTACCACTACTTTTTGGTATAGGTATTCAAAACACGCCCAAAATATTGTATTATGAAAAAATTTCAGTTCCATAAAGTATTAAACTTTTTTTTTAGTTGTTTTAAAAAAAAAACTTTTTTTTTGCTTTTTTTTTAAAACAACTAAAAAAAAAGTTTAATATTTTATGGAACTGAAATTTTTTCATAATATAGTGTTTTGGGTGTGATTTGGGTACGTATAACAAAATATATATGTACAGTCTGGGCAGACTGTACCACCACTTTTTGGTATAGGTATTCAAAACGCGCCCAAAACATTGTATTACGGAAAAATTTCAGTTCCATAAAATATTAAACTTTTTTTTTAGTTGTTTTAAAAAAAACAAAAAAAAAACAAAAAAAAAGTCCCTCATTTTAAGAAAGTAAGGAATCCCTTACTTGATCATTTCTCTGTGTGTGTGTGTGTATATATATATATATATATATATATATATATATATATATATATGCTTAATAAGTATTTGTCATTCCACTTGTAATTAATGTTCAAAAATAGATTTTAAAAAAATCTATTAAAACCAAAATATCAAAGGATGTAAAGATAGACAAACAATTTCAGAGATCGAAAACTCTCTCAAGACAGAATTAAAAATTGCAATATAATTTTAAATAATTAAATCTTGTCCCGGAAACATTGATTTTTGACGTAGGTGTGTCTATATATATATATATATATATATATATATATATATATATAAGAAAGTGTTATTTTAATAAACAAACTTGAATACATTTACAAATCCTACTCATATTAATGAACAACTCGGGTCACACTTATCTTTCCTCTCTCTCCCACACACTTTTTCTCTCTCAATCTTTTGCAGGCTAGCTGAGAACTATGATTGGTGTGAAATTATCTCTAGAATTTCCAAGTCATTTTATAAGTTAATTAGTTTGACAAATATTGCCACATGCCCATGTATACTAAGAAGAAATTGCGAGTTAATTGCCACTCAAAAGGGTTATGTAAAATAAAACTCTAAATTTCACGTTATCCCATGCATATATAATTATGTTATTTCACCACAAATGGAGTGATGGAGAAAAGTAATTAAAAAAGTGTAGTTGGAAAATAACATAATGTTATGATATTATCCTTTGTAATATTAATTTATAGGATTATAAATTCAAAATATTAATTTGTGATTAAAAAAGTAGTGATTTTAGGAGATAATAATTAAATTATTAATAATAATATTAGAACAGTTAACATTATCATAACAGTTTAGATTTGTAGTGATTTATGGGATTATAAAATCAAAATATTAATGTGAAAAAAGTAGTGATTTTAGGAGATAATAATTAAGTATCCAATAAAAGGGATTGATTCATATCCAATAGATCGTGACCGTTCATATTGCAAACATTTACATGATATTAAATATTTCACATTAATTTAATACGTCACCATTTGAATTTAAAAGTCTAATTATATTTTTAATTTTAAAACAGAAAATTATTACTTTTGTGAGTTAAACAAATTATATTAAATTAGTTATAAAATGAAAAATATTTTCAAGCTTGTGAAGCCTCTATATTTTCTACGAAGCAAGTTTCAGTTGGGTTGTACACTTGTACTACGAAACCCTTTGCCCCTTCAGTGTCAAAATCATTATCGATGATTTATACAAGATTTCCCACAATGGACAGATTGACTTCGTTGATGCAATCTCATTCCTCTGGGCAGTGACAAACTTAGAAGCAACAACACCTTCTTGCCAGGTCCCTCTCATCATTATTTTCACTAACTTTTCCTTCTTTTAGTTATGTATAATTTGTCAACTACCAATTATTTGTCATACAAAACATAATTTTTTTGGACTGACACGGAACATTATTTATTTGTCCAGGGATTATTTATTTGGTTGATAGTTTATGTTATGTTGAAATCAACTATTAAGTATGTCTAAACTCTTATATCTTACTATTGCCCAGATTCTAGTTGAAAATATTTATAAGATTGCAACGACTTTTAAAAAGATCATTTAAGTGCAAATTTTTGTTTGCTTGGATATATTGAGTAAAATAGTGAATCCTATCCGTATCAAAAAATTGATTACATCATGTTTTGTGAAATTGATTAGATAAATTGGTGTATTATTGTTATTTCAACAATATGTACTATTTGCAGTTTTTGCTTGGGTCAGCTCATGTCCTGAAGCAACCATTGTTTCAACGAGCATGTGAATTAGCATTTGCTGAATGCAACATTAACAGAAACCATTACATTTCACAGAAAGAAGTAGGTCTTTCTCTATCTATTTCCTTGATACTGATTCAACTTTAAATTGCATACACTTTGATTTTTGAATTTGTTTGCAACAACTGGGAAATTCAATCACAATTGCAATTCAATCCCATACACTCTCACACGCAGGCATATATGTTCATTTATGCGTGTTTTAGTACTCTAATACACTTCCAGGCCCATGTTGACTTACTAATAACATGTTAAAAGAGGTACTGAAGTAATGACAAAGTTATTTACTAAGATATTATCTATCTAATATTCGATGACGGACTCTATGACATCGCTGTCTTCAAGTTCATTCCCTACGACAACGCCAAGATACGCAACACCACCATCGTTTGCCAGGTCTTTTTTTGTTCATTTTCCTAATTTTTTCTAATATTTTGCTCGACTCTATTAATTTACGTTTCTGATTAGATTTCTCGTGTTTGTAGATTAAATTTGGATCCATTTGGTACTTCGTTTGATACTCTGAATTCTATGAAGTAACACGGGTTCATAAAAATGAACTATAATTAATATGAGAGATTAAATTACTAAAAGTATGTTGGGTAACTATAATCAATATTTTAGCATAATGATAGAAGTTCCAATAGTACTTAATGTTTTGGCATGTATTGACTATTGAGAGTATGGGAAAAATAAATAAAATGGAAAACTAAGAGAACAATACTTATTTTCTTTAACAATCTATTGTATTGGGATTGTTTTTTTTTTAATTTTTTTTGAAATACATACAAAAAATTGTATTTTTAAGAGATTTTTTAAACCTTCGCATACATTTTTCTTCTCATTTAGTAGCATTGTAAAAAGTTAAGATGAGGCAACCCTTTCTTTGCATTAAAAAAAATACAAAAGTAGTAAAGGATGGGGAAAATAAATCAGTTGGCTACACTTTGGTCAAGAAAAACTGGAAAAAAAAATAGAAAAAGGGAAGAGTAGAAAAAATAATTTGTCCACAAGTTGAGATCACCTACTTTGCCACTAGACTAAAAGCAATAGTCACATACTTAGAGTGTTAGCTCTTGCTCTTTTTCTCTTTCATTCTTCAAGTGCCAGATATGCCAGAACTAACTCCTTATGAACCATTGACTTCCAGCCACTTCCAATGAAAAAGTGATTGCATTTCTAATTTTCAATATGAAATAGTTATTGCATTTCTAAATATGGAACAACCTATTTAGTAAGGGGAAAATTTGATTTTAAATACATTACTTATTTTTTTAATAGATTTCGTGAGATATAATTATTACACAGAGGGATAAAAAAGAATCAATCACATTTAAGCACATTGGAAGGAAATCCATACAAGGCAAAGTCACTGTAATGTACATAGTCTTAGAACATATATGTGTGTGCGCTATGTCTGGTGCTACAATAGGGGACCAACCTGGCTCATTAGTAGGCCTACTTTAGTGCTTGCCTGGTTAACAAAGTAGTTACAGTATTGACTTGCAATTGGCCATGTATGTAAGATCCCGAATTTTATGAAATAGAAGTATTCAATTTTTCTTATAATTATTATTTAGTAAATGGTTAAATTGATAAAAAGTTTAAAGTTAAGGGTGATATATGTAAATTTTGCAAAATAAGCAAATGATTATAAAATATTTGTTGTTGTCGGGGAATAATCGTTTGGTCGTGGAATATTCTTGCTGTTGGGGAATATTTGTACGATGGCGCAGCCATTTGTGGGCCCCATAATGGAATGAATGTCGAATATAGAAAGCAACAAAAATAACCTTTTTATAAAAAATAGCGTAGTTATTGCCGTTAACACTGTTGAAATACCCAGTGGTTAAAATACAGTAATACACGTGATTGCACAGTAGCACACGGTATTGCACAGTATTTTTAAATTATTGATTCTTACGTAAGAAGACACTACTCAATAATTATTACGGTAATTACTGTTCAATATTTTATTTTATTGATTCAATATTTGTTACGTTGATATTTTATATTATTGTTGATTCAATAATTATCACTGCACGGTATTTTCCATTATCAGATCAATAATTCATATTATTAGATAGCATTATTGACAATGTCTAAGGAAGTTTTGTCTAGGAAAGGGATTTGGTCACCTAATTGCGCGCCAATAAGGAGAAATCCTTATCGAAAAGCCCCTTCTTTTCTGGGAACGACCTGGTTGTCATTATTGTGATTCTGTAATATTATTTCTGAATAATTAATTATTAATTTATATGATAAAAAAATATTTATTTTATGTGGATATTAATAAAAGAATTAATGCTGAGGTATTTTATCAGTATTTTGTCAGAATGGAGGTATTCAAAATCATCCGTATGTGAATTTTCGGTCATTTTCTGTTTGAAATTTGGAAAAAACTTCATTCTACAAAGTTGTAGAGAATTAAATTTCCTATGGAATGGACATAAAATACGTATTTTTCTGATAAATGGCTATTTATTATGAATTATTAAAGTTTCAGAAATAAATATTTTTTATTAAAAATATGGGTGGGCCCCACTTTTGGTTGTTGTGAAAATTTTTGAATTTGGTGGACCCCACTTGTGGTGTGCTGAGTTTGGGTTCAAAAGTGGTGTGCGTGAAATTTTTATAAAATATTATTTATTAAATTTTAATCTGTTTTGACGTTCTAGCATTTTCCTATAAATAGGGTGCTTAGATAGAATTGAAAATCACACCAGAATCAGAAGTTTTCTCTCTTTATAATATCGAGCATATTTTTACAAGTATTTAGATACTTTGAGAGTTGCTATTCAGTGCACGTTTTCTTCAATATTATATCCGATATTCCAGTTAGAAGTACTGTTCTTTTGAGGTAAGGGATATTATTTCGTTCGTAAATGATGTTATTTCCTTCAATATCATTATGCCAAAATATTGGTATGAATTTTATTATGAAATTTTTTCCTTTTCATGTCGAGGTTACTATTTACGTGTACGACACTATTCACGAATACGGTACTATTCATGAGTACTATTCACAAAGTATGATTTTTCTTATGAAATTTTTACCTTTTTGTGTCAGGATTACTATTCACGTATACGGTACTATTCACGAATACGACACTATTCACAGAAAAATTAAGTTTTCTTTTCTATGTCCAAGTTGTCTATTTTGGTTACTATCTTTGATTGTATCCATGTTTTGATATTCATTCTTGAATTTTGCTTCACGGTTAATTATTATGAAGTACTTTTGAACTTGGATAAACTGAAGTACGAATCCGTAATCTTTGTCCTTTTATCTCACTAGATTCATTTTCTTTAAGATATTTTTCATCATCCTCAATCCTAAATGATGATATAACTGAATATTTTTGGTCTGTAGTGCAAAGATGAATGATTACCTGATGAATATCTTTGGCCCGTAGTGTAAAAATGGACAGGTGATGAGATGAACATTACCAACTGGTGATACAAATGAATATCTTTGGCCCGTAGTGCAAACATGAATATTTGGTTCAAGATGTATATTGATTGATGTAACAAGGATAAAATATTGATGATGGACTTTTAAATCATAGAAGATAATAGACTTCATTCTCTACTTAACTCATCTAATAAATTGTTATTTCCGCCGCGAATATTGATCTAAAACTGGTTATCCATTATATTTTATCTGATGTATTGAAGGCTAACGATAATTTATTCTACATTATCTTAATCATAATATTTTTTACTGGGCTAGTTGAGCTCACCCTTTTCCTTTTTGTTCCATTTTTCTTTTCAGGAGGCGAGAATATAGCGGGAACTAGTCGGGGTGTGGAGTGATGGATCCAGACAGTTATTTTAACAGTCCTCACTATTTTATAAAATAATATATCAATAATTGTAATGAGGACTTATTTGAATTTGGATATTGTGTGACGCCCCCAAAATAGGTATACAACACCCATTCTGAGTCGCCAAAATACATGGTACAGAAACAACTACATCTTTATTATTACAACACAAGAACTGTGAGTTTAAATACAAATATTGTCATTTAGACAATATCCACACTCAAATAAGTCATCATTACAATTATTGATACATTATTTCACAAAAATGGTGAGGACTACTAAAGTAACTTCTAGAACCATCATTCCATACCCCGACTAGTACTCGCTACATTCTCGCCTCCTGAGAAAAATGGAACAAAAAGGAAAAGGGTGAGCTCAACTAGCCCAGTAAAGAACATTATGACTAAGATAATACAGAACAAATTATCGTTAGTCTTCAACAGGGAAAAAATCTAATAGAATACAATAGACAACAAGTTTTAAATCAATAACTGCAGCGGAAACAGCAAACCATTAGAAGAGTCAAGTAGAGAATGAGTTCTACTATCTTCTAAGATTTAAAAGTCCATCATCAATAATTTATCCCTGTAACAACAATCATTAACCATCTTTAATCAAATATTCATCTTTGCACTACAGGCCAAATATATTCATTTGTATCACCAGTCGGTCATGTTCATCTCAACACCTGTTCATCTTTGCACTACGGGCCAAAGATATTCATTAGTTAATCATTCATCTTTGCTCTACAGGCCAAAGATATTCAGTAATATCATCATTTAGGACTGAGGATGATGAAAAAATATCTTAAAGAAAACGAATCCAGTGAAACAAAATAACAAATATTAAGGATTCGTATTTCGATTTATCCATGTCCAAAAATACCTTATAATTATTCATAGTGAAGTAAAATTCAAGAATGATCAAAACATGGATACAATCAAAGCTAGTACCCAGAATAGATATTTTGGACGAAAAGAAGAAAATTTCATTTTCGATGAATAGTAACTCGTGAATAGTAACTCATGAATAGTAACTCATAAATAGTAACCCCGACGTGAAAAGTTCCAAATTTGATAAAAATTTCCAACCAATATTTCGGCATAATGATATTGAAGAAATAATATCATTTTCGAATAAAATAACATCCCTTACCTCGTAAAGACAGTACTTCTGGTCGGAATACCGGTATAAGGCTGAAAGAAGCTTGCTCTGATGAATAGAAACTCTCAAAGTATCTAAATACTCACAAAATACACTCAATAATCTAGAGAGAGAAAGAGAGAAAACTTGTTTCTGGTGTGATTTTCAATTCTAACTTAGCCCTCTATTTATAGGAAAATGTTAGAACGCCATAGGAGACTAAAATAATAAAATATATTATTTTATTTTATTTTCTTTACGTATGCTAAGACCATGACTATCAAGGCATGCAAAATCTGAATTTTCCAGCAGCCCACATGCATATTCACCACCAACCAAAAAGTGGGTCCCACCCATAATTTAATAAAAATTATTTTATTTTCCGAAACTTCAGTAATTCATAGAAAATAGACCGTTTATCAGAAAAATACGAATTTTATGTCCATTCTGACTGAAATCGAATTCTCTACAACTTTGTAGCTTTGAGTTTTTTCAAATTCTAAACCAAAAATATCCGAAATCCACAAACGGATGATTTTTAATACCTCCACATCGACAAAATACTGATAAAACACCTCAGCTTTAATTCTTTTATTTTTATCCACATAAAAATAAATATATCCATCATTTATATCCACATAGAATAAATATTTCCTTATCATATGAATCAATAATTAATTATTCACAAATAATATTACAGAATCACATTTATGACAACCAGGTCGTTCCCAGGAAAGAGGGGGCTTTCCAATAAGGATTTCTCCTTATTGGCGCGCAATTAGATGACCAAACCTCTCCTTAGATAGAACTTTCTAGACATTGCCAATACTGTTATCTAATAGTATTATTCAAATAATATGAATTATTGATCTGATAATGGGAGATACTGTGTAGTGATAATTATTGAAATAACAGTAATATAAAATATCAACGCAGCAATTATTGAATCAATAAAATAAAATACTGAACAGTAATTACTGTAACCATTATTGAGTAGTGTCTTCTTACGTAAGAATCAATAATTGGTGCAATACAGTGTGCTACTGTGTAACAACGCGTATTACTGTGTTTTAACCACCGGGTATTCCAACAGTATTAACGGTAACAACTACGCCGTTATTAATAAACAACGTATACTTGTCGTTTTCTTCATCCAATCGCTTTCCGTTATGGGGCCCACAAAAGACTGCGCCGTCGTACGAATATTCCCCGACAGGAAGAATATTCCACGACCAAACGAATATTCCCCGACAACAATGAATATTTTATAACCACCTGCTTATTTGAAATATTTACGCATTTTACCCATAACTAACCTCATTAATCAATTTAACACTTACTATTTCAAAATAATAAATAGAGGGAATTTAAATTTCATTTATTAATAATTTGGGGTCTTACAACCTCCCCTCCTTATAAAATTTCGTCCTCGAAATTGACGTACGTACCTGGTGTTTCGAAAAGATGAGGATACCTCGCTTTCATTTCCGTTTCCAACTCCCAGGTCATTTCCTCAATAGCATGGTTTCTCCACAAAACTTTAACTTGTGGTATGACCTTCGTGCGTAGGACATGCTCCTTTCTATCCAAGATCTTGACAGGTACCTCTTCGTACGTTAAGTCTTCAGCTATCTCGTCCAGTTCTAACTCAATAACGTGGTCTGTGTCTTTCACATATTTACGTAACACAGATATATGAAAAATATTATGAACACGAGACATACTTGTAGGTAACGCAAGTCTATAGGCCACATTTCCTACTCGGTCAAGAATCTGAAATGGACCAATAAATCATGGATTGAACTTCCCTCTCTTCCCAAATCTTGTAACTCCTTTCCATGGAGCCACACGCAACAATACATGATCCCCAATGTCAAATTCCACGTCCTTTCGATGAAGATCCGCATAACTCTTTTGTCGATCCTGTGCCGTTTGTATACGTTGTCGAATCATTTGGATCTTCTCTGTAGTCATTCGTACCAACTCTGGTCCTAGCAACGTTGCTTCTCCCACCTCATCCCAACATACTGGAGAGCGACACTTTCGTCCATATAATGCTTCAAATGGGGCCACACCTATACTTGCCTGATAACTGTTATTGTAGGAGAATTCCACCAATGGTAGGTACTTATCCCAACTCCCTTTGAAATCTAGGACACAAAGTCTTAATAGATCTTCAAGGGTTTGAATAGTCCTCTCTGATTGTCCGTCCGTTTGAGGATGGTATGCCGAACTAAATCGTAAATCTGTGCCCATAGCTTTTTACAAGCTAACCCAAAATCTTGAAGTAAATCTTGGGTCACGATCCGAAACTATGGATACTGGCATGCCATGCAGTCTCACAATCTCATCTACGTATATACGAGCAAGACGTTCAAGGGAATAAGTCTCCCGTATCGGCAAGAAATGAGCAGACTTGTTAATCTATCAACAATAACCCAAATAGCATTTATGCCTTGAGAAACCGTGGGAAGACCCGTAATGAAATCCATGGTAATGTGTTCCCACTTCCATTTCGGAATCTCAAGTGGTTGCAATGGACCCTTTGGCACTTGATGTTCCGCCTTTACACGTTGACAAGTTAAACACCTCGAGATAAACTTTGCAATCTCTCTCTTCATATTATTCCACCAAAATGTATGTCGAAGATCACGATACATTTTGGTACTTCCAGGATGGATTGCAAATGGTGTATTGTGTGCTTCCATCATGATCTTGTACTTCAAATCAGAATTGTTAGGAACACAGAGTCTGGAGTGGACTCGAAGTATTCCTTCTTCATCGATTCTTGCTTCTGGAATAGAACCTTCTTGCACTTTCTTCTTCATACGCATCAGCTCTATGTCCGTAGCTTGAGCAGCTTTAACTTTATCGATTAAAGTCGGTTCTACTCGTATATTTGATATCATCATGTGGGTACTTGGAGCCTTCATCTCTATCTCCATCCTTTGCAAGTCATACAAAATGGGCCTTTGTGTTAACAACATTGCACTCGTACCCGCATATGATCTTCTACTCAATGCGTCAGCTACTACGTTTGCTTTTCCAGGATGATATTGGATGGTATGATCGTAATCTTTCAACAGCTCGAGCCAACGTCGCTGCCGCATGTTGAGTTCCTTTTGGGTGAAGAAATATTTGAGGCTTTTATGATCTGTATAGATCTCCACTTTCTCCCCATACAGGTAGTGTCTCCAGATCTTCAACGCGAAAACTACTGCTGCCAACTCCAAATCATGAGTAGGATAATTCCTCTCATATTCTTTGAGTTGTCGCGAGGCATAGGCTATGACTTTCCCATGTTGCATGAGAACACATCCTAACCCTTTGCCTGAAGCATCACTGTAGATAACAAATCCATCCGAACCAGATGGTATTGTCAGAACAGGTGCCGAAATGAGTCTCCTCTTAAGCTCTTGAAAACTCTTCTCGCATTCCTCGCTCCATACGAATTTGATATCTTTCCGAGTTAGCTGAGTTAACGGGGGTAGCGATTCGAGAAAACCCTTCCACGAATCTCCGATAATAACCAGCTAAGCCCAGAAAGCTACGTACTTCAGTCACCGTCTTTGGTTGCTCCCAACTTTGTATCGCTTCAATCTTCGCCGGGTCAACAGATACTCCATGTTTTGACACCACGTGCCCTAGGAAAGCTACTTCCTCAAGCCAGAACTCGCATTTCTTCAACTTAGCATATAACTTATTTTCACGCAGCCTTTGGAGTACCAGCTTCAAATGATGCTCATGATCTTCACGGCTTTTAGAATATATGAGGATGTCATCAATAAAGACAACAACGAACTGATCCAAATAATCCTTGAATACTCGGTTCATCATATCCATGAAAGCCGCAGGAGCATTAGTCAATCCAAAAGACATGACTAGAACTCATAATGCCCGTACCGAGTTCTGAAGGCAGTCTTTGGAATATCCTCAGTTTTAACCTTCAGCTGATGATATCCAGAACGAAGATCGATCTTTGAAAAGAATTGTGCTCCTTGTAACTGGTCAAACAGGTCATCAATACGAGGTAGCGGATACCTATTCTTAATAGTGACATGGTTTAATTCCCGGTAACCAATACAAAGTCGCATACTCCCATCTTTCTTCTTTACAAATAAAACAGGAGCACCCCAAGGAGATGTACTAGGACGAATGAAACCGATGTCCAACAATTCTTGTAGTTGGACCTTTAACTCCTGAAGTTCAATAGGAGCCATTCGATATGGGGTTTTAGAAATGGGCTTTGTACCAGGTTCAAGATCAATAAAGAATTCAATTTCACGTTACGGGGGGTAGACCGGGAAGTTCTTCAGGAAATACGTCAGGAAAGTCAATAACAACAGGAATATTATTCAAATTTGACGTGTCTTTATTCAAATCCATAACATGGGCTAAGAAAGCATGACATCCATTTTTTAATAAACGAATGGCTTTATGGCTTGATATAACAGTGATTGATTTTAATGGCTTAGTTGCTTGAATTCGTACAACAGGTTGGTTAGGAATATGAAAACTAACAACCTTACGAAAACAATCAATTTTGGCATGATGAGTAGTTAACTAATCAATCCCTAAAATCACATCAAAAGCAAGTATCTTTAAAGAGATAAGGTCAACAGGTAATGTGATGGTGCCAACTTGGATCATGCAAGATTTATAAACTGTAGATGTAACAAAGGTTTCACCTAACGGAGAGTTTCAACAGATAAGTCAAAGTCCAATTTCTCCATAGTCAAGTTTAAACGTTGAGCACAAGCAGGAGAGATAAAAGAATGGGTAGAACCGGTATCTAGTAAGGTATAAACTTCGCAAGAATTCAAGATTAGCTTACCCGTAATCACCTCGTTCGGGTTCCTCACGTTTTGGCCAGTTACGACAAACGCTCTTCCAGGAACCGCTAATTTCGTCTTATCCGGGACAGCCCTTGGAATCACCACCCGCTGAACTTGGTTTCGCTATAGTACAATCTCGAGCGATGTGGCCTTCCTTCCCACAGTTGTAACATACCTTGGATTGTTGTGGACAGTTTGGGCTGATATGTCCCTCTTTCCCGCATTTGTAACATCTAACTGGCGGTCGTTCTCCTCCCCTAAAATTTGTTGTTGGTACTGGTGCTGCTGCTGATGTCTTCCCGTCATTGTTGAATCTCCTCTTTCTAAAATTTCCACTTGACTCACCTCTCCTATTATCATGGCCACGATGACCACCCGAGTGGTTACCACCTTTGTTCGTATTTTTCCCTCCTCGTTGATTATCATCGCTCTGATGATTGCTGTCACCGGTATGACCCTGGTTGTGGTCCCTCGGTTGAGTATACTCATTATCTCTCTCTAATAATTGGGCCCTGTTGACAACGTCTGAATACAGAGAAAATTTATGAGAGATAAGGTATTGACGAATCTCAGGTTTTAAACCTCTCAGAAACATCCGCGTCATACGTTCCTCATTTTCTACCAAATGAGGTGCAAACCTGGATAACTCTGCAAACTTCGCCTCGTACTGGGACACCGTCATGTTGTTTTGTTCCAGTCTGATAAACTCCACCTCCTTCATATGACGAATACTTTCAGGGAAGTACTTGTCATTAAACAGTTTCTGAAACGTTTCCCAGGACATATTGAGTGCGTCAGGCTGGGTACGCTTCACAGACTCCCACCAGTAGTCTGCCTCGCCACGAAACATAAAGGTGGCGAATGGAACCTTCTGTTCTTCCGTGCATCCCAAGACATCGAATATCTTGGTAATTTGCTTGACCACGTTTCCGCCATGATCGGATCTGGCTTTCCCTTAAATTCTGGCGGTCCCAATTCTTTGAACTGTTTGGCTGTGACAAACCGTGAATTGCTATCATTTCCTCCTGTATTTTGAACACGAGTCTCCCTTGTCTGGTTTTGCATGAATTGCAAAAACTTCTAAACATTCCATCATTCATCATCTGCTCATGGTGTTGTTCACAGGAGGAACATTGCCAGCCTGTTGCACGTTCTCCTCGTTGGTAAGCACGGTGTCTCCACGGTCTCATTTACTCCACTGTTAACATTCTCAGTCGACATTCTCAAATACTGCCATAAAACAAGGGTTAATTAAATAAATTAACAAATCACATAATACCCCTATATTATGACTGACCAATAAATAAGCTTAGGTAGGACACACTAGCGAATGATTTATTCGTCTCTCCCCTCCTAGTTCTATTCCCCGATCTCCGCCAGAGATCATATCCCTAAGCTCTGATACCAACTGTGACGCCCCCAAAATAGGTATACAACACCCATTCTGAGTCGCCAAAATACATGGTACAGAAACAACTACATCTTTATTATTACAACACAAGAACTGTGAGTTTAAATATAAATATTGTCATTTAGACAATATCCACACTCAAATAAGTCCTCATTACAATTATTGATACATTATTTCACAAAAATAGTGAGGACTACTAAAGTAACTTCTAGAACCGTCATTCCATACCCCGACTAGTACTCGCTACATTCTCGCCTCCTGAGAAAAATGGAACAAAAAAGAAAAGGGTGAGCTCAACTAGCCCAGTAAAGAACATTATGACTAAGATAATACAGAACAAATTATCGTTAGTCTTCAACAGGGGAAAAAATCTAATAGAATACAATAGACAACAAGTTTTAAATCAATAACTGCAGCGGAAACAGCAAACTATTAGAAGAGTCAAGTAGAGAATGAGTTCTACTATCTTCTAAGATTTAAAAGTCCATCATCAATAATTTATCCCTGTAACAACAATCATTAACCATCTTTAATCAAATATTCATCTTTGCACTACAGGCCAAAGATATTCATTTGTATCACCAGTCGGTCATGTTCATCTCAACACCTGTTCATCTTTGCACTACGGCCAAAGATATTCATTAGTTAATCATTCATCTTTGCTCTACAGGCAAAGATATTCAGTAATATCATCATTTAGGACTGAGGATGATGAAAAATATCTTAAAGAAAACGAATCCAGTGAAACAAAATAACAAATATTAAGGATTCGTATTTCGATTTATCCATGTCCAAAAATACCTTATAATTATTCATAGTGAAGTAAAAATTCAAGAATGATCAAAACATGGATACAATCAAAGCTAGTACCCAGAATAGATATTTTGGACGAAAAAGAAAGAAATTTCATTTTCGGTGAATAGTAACTCGTGAATAGTAACTCGTGAATAGTAACTCATGAATAGTAACCCCGACGTGAAAAGTTTCAAATTTGATAAAAATTTCCAACCAATATTTCGGCATAATGATATTGAAGAAATAATATCATTTTCGAATAAAATAACATCCCTTACCTCGTAAAGACAGTACTTCTGGTCGGAATACCGGTATAAGGCTGAAAGAAGCTTGCTCTGATGAATAGAAACTCTCAAAGTATCTAAATACTCACAAAATACACTCAATAATCTAGAGAGAGAAAGAGAGAAAACTTGTTTCTGGTGTGATTTTCAATTCTAACTTAGCCCTCTATTTATAGGAAAATGTTAGAACGCCATAGGAGACTAAAATAATAAAATATATTATTTTTATTTTATTTTCTTTACGTATGCTAAGACCATGACTATCAGGCATGCAAAATCTGAATTTTCCAGCAGCCCACATGCATATTCACCACCAACCAAAAAGTGGGTCCCACCACCATAATTAATAAAAATCATTTTATTTTCCGAAACTTCAGTAATTCATAGAAAATAGACCGTTTATCAGAAAATACGAATTTTATGTCCATTCTGACTGAAATCGAATTCTCTACAACTTTGTAGCTTTGAGTTTTTCAAATTCTAAACCAAAAATATCGAAATCCACAAACGGATGATTTTTAATACCTCCACATCGACAAAATACTGATAAAACACCTCAGCTTTAATTCTTTTATTTTTATCCACATAAAAATAAATATATCCATCATTTATATCCACATAGAATAAATATTTCCTTATCATATGAATCAATAATTAATTATTCACAAATATATTACAGAATCACATTTATGACAACCAGGCCGTTCCCAGGAAAGAGTGGGCTTTCCAATAAGGATTTCTCCTTATTGGCGCGCAATTAGATGACCAAACCTCTCCTTAGACAGAACTTTCTAGACATTGCCAATAATGTTATCTAATAGTATTCTTCAAATAATATGAATTATTGATCTGATAATGGGAGATACTGTGTAGTGACAATTATTGAAATAACAGTAATATAAAATATCAACGCAGCAATTATTGAATCAATAAAATAAAATACTGAACAGTAATTACTGTAACCATTATTGAGTAGTGCCTTCTTACGTAAGAATCAATAATTGGTGCAATACAGTGTGCTACTGTGTAACAACGCGTATTACTGTGTTTTAACCACCGGGTATTCCAACAGTATTAACGGTAACAACTACGCCGTTATTAATAAACAACATATACTTGTCGTTTTCTTCATCCAATCGCTTTCCGTTATGGGGCCCACAAAAGACTGCGCCGTCGTACGAATATTCCCCGACAGGAAGAATATTCCACGACCAAACGAATATTCCCCGACAACAATGAATATTTTATAACCACCTGCTTATTTGAAATATTTGCGCATTTTTACCCATAACTAACCTCATTAATCAATTTAAACACTTACTATTTCAAAATAATAATAGAGGGAATTTAAATTTTATTTATTAATAATTTGGGGTCTTACATATTGTCTAGAAGATAATATTTATATTTCAACTCACAGCTTATGTGTTGTCGTATTTGTACGATAATTGTAATAATGAAATTGTAGTTATTTTCTGTATCATGTATTTAGGGACTCAGAATGGGTTGTGTGGACCTATTTTGGGGGCGTCAAATGCGAGTGTCTTTTAGATGTATATGACGTTATAAGGCTAATATTATTAATTGTTTGTCACCCTTTTCACTCAATGTAATATATTACACTATTTCTTCCTCTACTCTCTGTCTCTTCTCCATAACTCTTTTTGAACAACTAACATATAGTACATATAAATGTGGAAATATGATAACTGATCATATATGGCCATTAAAATCAATTCGGGACTAAAGATTTGGACCTGACTGTTTTTCTTTTTCTTTGTCCCCTTACTTTTTAGGATTAATTACATATTTTAGTACATTTTTAGAAATAATTACAATAATGGAGCATCCATTAAATAATTACAAAAGTAATATACTTTCTCATATTTATTTACAATATTAGTGCAATTAAGATTCCTTAATTTAAGGTATTAGTATGGTGGGCTGACATATCAAATCTCTTCTTATCTATTCCCGTTAATTATTATTTTCTTAGTCAAACACAGCAGACCCATTTTTGATCTCTTTTTTCTTCATCCTCTTTCTTCATCCTCTCTTTTCTTATCCTCTTTCTTTGATCTCTGTTCCCGTTTTCTCTCTTTTTCTTCATCATCTTTTTTCCTACTATAAACTATCAAATTTTCATCCACAACCTGATGCCAACGCTGTAATTTTGGTGATCACGGCCTTTTGATGATCTTCTACACGAATAATACCTTGTAGATTCAAAAGCTCTTCGAGTACTCCAAGATTCAGTAGTAGTAAATGGGAGGAGGAGGGGCGATTTGAGAGAAATTGATCCCATTGTAATACTAATACATTATAAAGGATAATGTATAATTAATGAACAAAATGGTGGTAATGCTTTCGTTTGTTTGTTTATATATATATATATATAATGTATATAATATATATCTTGAACTTTGGATTTGGGAACGGTACGGTGGTAACCAATTCAGTGTTATTAGGTTACCAATTTATTTTGAATGGATGCCAGTTGGTAACCAAAACCTTCATGCAGTGGGTAGACAAAACTTCATACCAAGATAACCAATTCAGTTTTATTAAGTTACCAATTTATTTTGAATGTAATGCAGTTAGTAGCCAAACTTTCATGCAATTAGTTGCCAAACTTTCAGACCAAAGTAACAAATTCATACTGCATGTGTGGAGGTAGATTGGTTACCTTGGTATAAAAGTTTGGTTACCTTGATATAAAAGTTTGGTTACCTTGGTACGAAGGTTTGGTTATCAACATTATATTACACATCACTCTCTTATCTCTCTCTTTCCTATGCAGTATTCTTATTTTCCTTTGGACATAAAATTAGAATTGAAATTTTCGGACATTAAGAAATTATGAAAAATTAAATATTCACTCATTTCTCCATCCCATCAACCATTCTGTGGTTGACTCTCGCTCTGTCTCACCGATAAAGGGGGTGGATGAAGATGACGTTGTAAACCTTCAGACTAAGTTAACCAATTCAGTTTTTATTAAGTTACTAATTTAGTTTAAATGTGATGCAATTGGTAGCCAACCATTCTACAAAGGCAACCATTTTAATTTTTGTGGGTAACCAAATAGTCATAAAAAAATTCAGAACAGT